>JAMBUN010000283.1:0-198052 GCA_030271035.1 Microascus cirrosus | reverse complement strand
ACCCCACCCCACATGCCACCTCCGCCCCACCTTATCACCTCCCATCCCATCGTCATATCTTCGTCACCCGGCTCTTCACCCTCACGGGCCTTCGGGCTCAAAAGCAACACAGAAAAAAAAACCCATGATGCTAACATGTAATTCACAGTTGCCTTCACCGACACTGAGCGTCTCATTGGAGATGCCGCCAAGAACCAGGTCGCCATGAACCCCAGGAACACGGTCTTCGACGCCAAGCGTCTGATTGGCCGCAAGTTCGCCGACGCCGAGGTTCAGGCCGATATGAAGCACTTCTCCTTCCAGGTCATCGACAAGGCCGGCAAGCCCCAGATCGAGGTTGAGTTCAAGGGCGAGACCAAGCAGTTCACCCCCGAGGAGATTTCCGCCATGATCCTCGGCAAGATGAGGGAGACCGCCGAGAGCTACCTCGGTGAGACCGTCACCAACGCTGTTGTCACCGTCCCTGCCTACTTCAACGACTCTCAGCGCCAGGCCACCAAGGACGCCGGTCTCATTGCCGGCATGAACGTGCTCCGTATCATCAACGAGCCCACCGCTGCCGCCATTGCCTACGGCCTCGACAAGAAGCACGACGGCGAGCGCAACGTCCTCATTTTCGATCTCGGTGGTGGTACCTTCGATGTTTCGCTCCTTACCATCGAGGAGGGCATCTTCGAGGTCAAGTCTACCGCCGGTGACACTCACCTTGGTGGTGAGGACCTGGACAACCGCCTCGTCCAGCACTTCATTAATGAATTCAAGAGAAAGAACAAGAAGGTGAGTGACGTCATTACCCCTGATTTGATTTGCTGTTTTGTTTTGAATTTAGGAATTTATTTTGATTTTATTCCCCCTTGATACTTCGGTGTTGGTGGTGTTTTGTCGCCCATGGCCTCTCCTTCTTGGGGTTGGACCTTCCTTAATTCATCCGGTCTTGCCTTTTTTGGGGTCCACCACCGTCGCAACTACCCTCGCAACTAGATGTTGCTTCAATGTTTTTCGTTTCTGCTTTCAATCGTCACAAAAATCCACGAGGCACATCGCAAAGACCAGCAATTAACATCTTTCTACAGGATCTTTCCACTAACGCGCGCGCCCTCCGCCGTCTCCGAACTGCTTGCGAGCGTGCGAAGCGCACCCTCTCGTCGTCTGCTCAGACGTCTATCGAGATTGACTCGCTGTTCGAGGGTGTTGACTTCTACACCTCGATCACCCGTGCCCGTTTCGAGGAGCTCTGCCAGGACCTCTTCCGGTCCACTCTGCAGCCTGTCGACCGCGTCCTCTCTGATGCCAAGATCGACAAGAACAACGTCCACGACATCGTGCTCGTTGGTGGCTCGACCCGTATTCCCCGTGTCCAGAAGCTCATCGCCGACTACTTCAACGGCAAGGAGCCCAACAAGTCGATCAACCCCGACGAGGCCGTCGCCTACGGTGCCGCCGTCCAGGCCGCCATTCTCTCTGGTGACACCTCCAACAAGTCCACCAACGAGATCTTGCTTCTCGATGTCGCCCCGCTCTCGCTCGGTATCGAGACTGCTGGCGGCATGATGACCAAGCTCATCCCCCGCAACACCACCATTCCCACCAAGAAGTCGGAGGTCTTCTCCACGTTCTCCGACAACCAGCCCGGTGTGCTCATCCAGGTCTTCGAGGGTGAGCGTCAGCGCACTAAGGACAACCACCTGATGGGCAAGTTCGAGCTCACTGGCATCCCCCCCGCGCCCCGTGGTGTTCCCCAGATCGAGGTCACCTTCGACGTCGACGCCAGCGGTATCATGAACGTCTCCGCCGTCGAGAAGGGCACCGGCAAGTCCAACAAGATTGTCATTACGAACGACAAGGGCCGCCTGTCCAAGGAGGAGATCGAGCGCATGCTTTCGGAGGCCGAGAAGTTCAAGGAGGAGGACGAGGCTGAGGCCAACCGTGTCGCGGCCAAGAACGGCCTCGAGTCGTACGCCTACTCTCTCCGCAACACGATGAGCGACGAGAAGGTCGACGAGAAGCTCGACGCCGGCGACAAGGAGAAGCTCAAGGCCGAGATCGACAAGACCGTCGCCTGGCTCGACGACAACCAGCAGGGCTCCAAGGAGGAGTATGAGGAGCGCCAGAAGGAGCTTGAGGGGATTGCCAACCCTATCATGATGAAGTTCTACGGCGCTGGTGGTGCTCCCGGTGGTGCCGGTGGCATGCCCGGTGGTGGCCCCGGTGGCTTCCCTGGCGCGGGCGGCGCGCCCGGTGGTGGCCAGGACGACGGCCCTACCGTCGAGGAGGTCGACTAAGCGAAATCATGATACCCGCAGGCTCACCTTCTGGTCTCCAGAGTGGATCAGGGGGAACTTTCTTGTTTCTGTCTTCCCTCTCGAAAAATTGTGGAGGGGCTGGTTTTCATAGGGCATGCAACGAACTCGTTTAGACTTTTACGGCTTTATGTTTTTTTTTTTTGTTTTTAGTGGGTGTCTTTGGAACGGAATTCAAGGCATCTTCATGAAGGAAGAGGAGAAGAAAAAGTGCTCGTGGATGTTCCGAGCGGGTTTCTTGTACTTTAATGATTGTTTTCGGAGACAACGAAAATTTCCATGTTCAAGAATTTGTGACCGAAGTGAACTTGCTCCCATTCAAGAAAGAAAAAAGTCCAAGTGTGTGGGCCTCGTGCTTGTCGCTGGAGCTGAGATAAATGCAACGGGAGCGCGACACCGTATAAGTCCCATTCATGTTGACTATCGTTACAGTCTCCGCCAAACTCGTTTGCATTGCGGGCTTCCCCGGACAGTTCGCAAGCCTAACCCTCCAGTCCAAACAGTTCCGGAATTATTTTCCGGAGTTCCCGTTCCCGCCCGTCTCAGCTTTGTCATGGGGGGTTGCTGTGACTTCCCCGTGGGGGCCTGGCTGCATGGAAGCGCCGTGGAAGGTTTCGGGGGGTGGATCAGGGGCTGTTCGGACTTATGCGTGCTTCGGGACGGCCGTTGTTTTGACAAGCGCTGGGAGGAATGTGATGGTAAGATGAGTTGGTTGGGGGCCTATTTCGCGGTGATTCGGGTGCTGCGGGCTGAGGAGGTCTTGAAATGATGAAGAGGTTCACTCTCCCCGTCCGGTGCAAGGGACTATACGTGAGTCTAACATTAATACAACTGTACTCAGCGAATTCAGCATACACACACATACGAAAGAGTTTCGGTTTCAATCGCAGAAAGATCAGCCCGACCAGCGCAAGGCATATTTCTCCCGCCAACGGAGAAATCCGCCCAATCCTCTCCGTCCGATCCTCGTAGATCACCGTTTCACCCACACTCACCACGCGCCCGTCTCACCAACCAGCACATTCCGTCCGCTCGGGGCATTTGCGTGGAAATTCCATGCGGCTCAATTCCAGCCCGTTCCGTCATCGTCGGTCTCGTGCTGGGTTGAGGATGATCATCCCGTTCTTCGGGGCTTCCTATTCGCTGGGAGTGGACGGGGAATAAGTGGGATGGAGCGGTTGGGGGATGGGTGTTTGTGGTGGGTGTGTGTATGATCTTCTCTTCTGGCTTTTGGGTTGTGTTGATGTTGGCATGGGGTGATTGGGGGGGGGGGACCGCGCCGGCCGCTGGGGTTGTTTCTCGTGCTCATTCTCGTGGTTCTTGTCATCCATGATCTTTTACTCTTTGTCTTCAGCGGTAATCTGTATTATCACTGTAATCTTTGTGTGTACACCTAATCTCCTTCTACCGCTTTCTCAGAACATCGTGACAGGCAACCACAACCAATACATCCTTCCTGGTCTCACTTGACATATCGGGGAAAAGCCACGATCCTGCCAACGGCCGCGCGCACCCACCACCAAGAGAAGGATAAGAAGGGGGAAGGAACAAGAACGTCATGAACGAGTCACGATAGTCATCTCTCACCATCTATGCCAGAAATGGACGCCGAGGACGAGCTACTGGTCGGCCGAGGGCAGGCCCTCATCGCCATATCCGTCACCTCAACTGTCCTGGCAATCGGCACCTGCGGCGTGCGCTTCGTGGCGAGACGACACGCGAAGAGGAGCCTCTGGTGGGACGACTACTCCGTGATAGTAGCCATGGTGCGTCCCGCTCATCTCTTTCTTTTCTTCTCCTCAACGCCACTGCAGAGCCATACCCATTAACGCCATCCAGGTAATGGGCTTCGTAGCCCTCATCTTCGCCTCCATAGAGGCGACCTCCGTGCAGAACCCCACCCGTGCCCTACAGTTCACGTACCTCGCCCGCCCCTGGCTCATGCTGGGCACCACCCTCGCCAAGATCTCCGTCTGCTTCTTCCTCTTGCGCACCCTCGGCCGCCGCCGCCCCTGGAACGTGTGCCTCGGGATGCTAATCCTGCTGCTCGCGCTCGTGAACCTCGCCTTCGCCCTGGCGTCGAACCTGATGTGCAAGCCGCTCGAGAAACTTTGGGAGCCTGATGTGGAGGGGGAGTGTTTCGGGGTGGAGGCGGAGTTGGGGATTACGTATTTTCAAGGAGGTGAGTAGTCTTCCTTCTAGTGGATATTGGAAGGGGGGGGCCGCGGGGGATGAGGGGACTAACTGGTATAGGCTTTGCGGTATTTGTTTTCTTCTTCCTTGCTATATTTCCTGTTTTGATCGTGCGGAATCTGGTGCTATTGAAGAGCGTGCGGTGGCCGTTCTACGTTCTCTCCGCCAGCATGTTCCTGTAAGTCGTCCACTTCCCCGTTACGAATAACAAGAGCTAAACAGCCTCAGCTCCGGCATCTTTTGCGTAATGCGTACCTACCAGATCTCCGAGATCCGCGAGCGCGGTACCTTCAACGGCGCCGTCATCCTCGCCACTCTCTTTGACGTCCTCGCCCAGAACCTCGCGATAACCGCAGCTAACATGCTTCCCCTGGGGACCATCATCTCCGCTCCTAACATGCGTTCCCTCCCAAGCCTCTCCCCGACGGCCCTCACGGACCTCGAGGCATCCTCTCGACCCTCCTCGCCGCGCTCTGCAAAGGCTTCTACCATATTCGTCATCGAAGGGCCGAGGGAGGACGTGGAGCGCCCGCTCCCCTCTAGGCCTAGTACTGCCCATCTGCGCTCTGAGTCACGCTCAAGACCGAGCACGGGGCATCTGCGGTCCGAATCGCACTCGCGGCCAAGTACGAGTCATCTGCGGTCTGAATCGTATTCGCGGCCTGGCACAGCGCTGTCGCGGCATACGAGCGACAGGCCCTTCACGGGAATGTCGCTGCGGCCCGATACAGCAAGTGGCGTGGGCCGCTTGGGCACGGAGATATCGGCCGGCGGGCCGCTGCCGATTGGTGTGGACTCGGGGTTGCTCCGCGAGGGGATCATACGGACGGTGGAGGTGGCGGTGGTGGAAGAGAGCGTCGATGAAGCTGTGAGGGACGAGGTCGCGGTGGGGAACTGGACGGATATCCTCCGAGAGGGACCGCAGTAATACTTTTATTTCTTGCATCAGCGATGGGGCATGCGTTTTTGGGACCTGGCTGGAATGAGCATTCATTCATTCGTGGCGGTGGGTTTAGGGGAAAAGTCACTGTTTGGATATGTTTTGTATGATACCCCCTGGTTGCAAGACTAGCAGCACTCGTTATGGTTGGGAGTGGGAACTGGTTTACAGGATATACATAGACGGTTTTATTACTCTTGTAATAATCAAATGGGATAGACATCACAATATGCCGGGTTCTCTAGTGATTCCATATGGTGTTGGGGGGATGAGCCACGGAGGAAATGTAACTTAAATATATGGAACCGTCCGAGTGGTCATATCAGCACAGGGATACTCGTTCGTGAAGCAAGGCAGGCCCTCATAGCAATTAATGCAGGGCTTGTTTTTGGGGTGAGCTTGAGATGGACTTGTAGGGACCTGATGCAAACAGGTCGAACAGCGAGAAAGCAGGAGCTCAGCCACCGCCTGCTCTCCGCCGGACAATCCCAAACATCACCAAATACACCAAACCTCACCAGAGTCCGCGACTCAAGTTGGCCCATAAAGAGTAAGAAATGTAGTGAAAATAAACATGCTTGCCACGCTACATATGAACCTCCACCCCCTACTACCCACTTCCGTTAACATCCCTTCCTCCAATGACGCCATTGACCTCAGGGGCCCCCCCAAAAAAGAACACCACCTTCCTCATCACGCCGCAGCGGGCACCTCGACGCTCTGCTCGACGCCGTCGGCGACGCCCTTGTTGACCTTCTTGCCGGTCTTGGCGATGGTGCGGAGGACGGTGGCATAGTCGAGGGAGGGCTCGGCGATGACGGAGGCGGTCTGGTTCTCGAGGGAGACCTCGTGGCTGCGGACGCCTGCCGTTCCGGATTAGTCTCCTTCGCGTCTGGTGTGCTAAGAAGCTGCTATGCTTGGTCTGGGGTTTGTGCTCGTGTGTCGCGAGTAACGGACACTGGAGTGACGACTCCGGGATGAGATGAGGGGTCATGGCGGGGCAGACAGAGGTGACAGAACAAGACTCACCCTCGAGCTTCTTCAGCACGCGGTCCACGGCGCCGGAGCACCCCCCGCAGGTCATCGTAATCTCGAAATCGTACTTATGTTCCGACATTTTGCCTCTTCAATATCAAATGGCCTCGGAAGAAAAGTTCAGTGTCACGGTAAGGCAGAAGATTGACGAACACAGGTGGAGAAGAACGGAGGAACCAGCGTCGCATGGAAAAATCGGGGATGAAACACTGCTTTATATAGCGCACCCCACTGGGAAACGAGGTTGGGGATACTGAGAGGTTTGTGCGGCAGGGAGGTCGGTATAGGATGCCTTGGGTAAATTTCGTGATGAGGAGGGGGATCACGTATTGGTTGCTTATTGTCTTTGTCCCGAGGGGGCGATTAATAATTCGCAGTGCCATCCGGCCTGGAGGACGTATTCTCACCGGAAATGGCGTGCCACCACCATGTCATGGGCGATCACCAAGCCACTCTTCCCTTCAGGTCTGACAAGCGCACTTTTCTTGCTCACCCATCCCTCTTTACCCGGCTGGGGTTAGGACCTGACTGGCCGTGTTTGCGATGCAGGCCGTTACTACCCTTCGGAAGTCGCCGCGCTCAAGACAACCCTGAAACACAAAAACTCGCGGAGTCAAGCGGCGAGACTGACGCCGATGACGCGAATCCATGAATCCTCAAGGTTCTCTAATGTCAACCTCTCCACGTGCCCGCTTCCCAAAACATGTCCGTAATCCATCTCCGCGTTTCAGCCATATCAGAGATTCGTTTCCAAGTCCGCCGGCCACGTACTCCGTAGTAACTTCCGGGTTAATAAACTCCACACTCAGACACTAAGAAAACCCTCTCATATCCTGCTCACTCATCTCACAAGTCTGAATGAGCTCCACCTGCCTTACTCCGAAACGCTCCATCTTTCTTCACAGCCCATGTAAAGTGGTGGGCCAAAGCAAAAGCACGAAACACATCTATGCAGAGAGATGCACGATGAAATCGTGTGCCTGGCCAGTCGCATCCCTCGCAGGGAAGCTACGTCGCTCGAATAGGAAGTGAGCTGTGAGCTGAAGACTGAGATTGGCCCTTGCTCATCCGCACCCAAACAAAGGGTCACCGGACCTATCGATGTCTCCCTCTTCACATCGTTTATTCTACAGACAGATTATACGTATTTGCAACATGTGTATGAAATTCACGGTTCTCTACTACTCCATTGCTCCGCTCCTGGACCCTCCTGCTCTCCGCGTTCTACTCGCCACCCACGAGAGCTTTCACCATTCCCCTTAGACTTAATACTTCACCTCGGCACGGTTGAACTTAATATAATCACGCTGGCGCATTGCTTTCTTAAGTATCGTGAGGTCACTGGCTATACCCCATACCACAACCCCTTCAAGAACCGCCCGGCCCGCCCAAGAGCGCGAACCTCCGCACGATACCCGGACCATATTCCTCGTACTAAAAACAAACGTCAGCTTGGGAGCACTCAAACCTCTGTGTCCTTGGCGGGAAAAAACCTTACCTCAGCCTTGGTGTGGCAGTAGGACCGGAACTCCGGCGTCTGGCCCAGCAGGCTGCCGCCGAACCACGGCCCGTGCCGCTGCCTCTTGTGCGTGATGACCTGAACGTCTAAACCGCCGCTCCTCGCGCCACCACTACGCACCTCGCTCGCCCGAATCCGCGCGTCCACCAGGTGCTTGATGTCGCGCTGTAATCTGCGCCCAAAGTCCTTGTAGAGCGTACTTCCGCCGGAGAGCACGATGTTCTTGTACAGGCCTCTCCTGACGTCGATCGGCGAGCTCTGGATCACGCCGTCGACCACAATGGGCAGGGGCGTCAGGAAGTCGGACGAGTAGATCTCGGGGTTGAAGAAGATCTCGGGCGCCAGGAAGCGCTCGTATCCCACGTCAACCGAGACCTGTCGGCCACCTGGGTGCGACACCACGTGCTTCATGAATCGGCTCCTGTCGCGGTCATACCGCGAGAACTCCTTGACAATGTCGGGGCACACGTAGCAGAACTCCTCCTTAATCTCCTGCGCCGTCTTGAGCGAAGAGTCCGGCTCGTTGCGGTCTCTGAGGAGAGACTGCACGAAATATGTGATGTCTCGGCCGGCGATGGGGATGGACTTGATGGACGACCCAATGACGTAGCCCTCAGCGACGGGGATAACGTGGGTTACGCCGTCACCCGAGTCGATGACGGTACCGGTGAGGGATCGGTCGGTAACCTTGGAAGATGTCCACGAAGCGGCGAGCGCGAGGACGGCCTGGACGGCGATGTAAAGACCGGCGCAGTTGAAGGACTCAAAAAAGATCTCGGCCGTGTTTTCGCGGTTCTCGGGTGGGTTAAGGGGCTGCGATGTGCCGCCTATTAGCATAGGGGTTGCAGTAGGGTAGCAGATGATCACCCACGGGCTCAGTGAGAAGGAAGTAGTGGTCCTCAGGCTCGACGCGGAGGTACTTGAAGATAGAGTTGGACCAGAAGCGTTCCATATGATCCTGGAAAGGCGTCAGTACTGGGGAGCCAGCTCAAATAGGGGTCAATACAAGCCATACCCAGTTCTCGACCTGACCGTGACGAATCGGATAGTGTAACCCGTATCCTGCAAACATAAGCTTCTATTTCTTGTAATCTGGCGGCCAAAGCATAGCAACATACCCGGACCACCGCTCGCCGCCACCGCCTCATCACCGATGTAGAAGTCTAGGTCTTCCGTTCCCCTCTTCGCGCTAAGGTTGCTGCCAGGGCCCGCGCCACCGGTAAGGAATGAAGGCTTGTTCGCAACAGCTGGGCGGCCGGAACCCGTCCCACCGGAGCCGCCAGCGGGGCCTTTCGTAGCGATCGCGGTCGGGAAGACGAACGAAGGAGAGTCATTGCCAGCGAAGCCTGAAAGCTACGTTAGAAAGCTAACGGGTGTTGGAGAACCTCGGAGTCCATACCCAGTTTCGAGAAACCGGTACCGCTAGAATAAGATGCGATTAGCTTAGGCTACAACAGGCTGGTGCCATAGATGCGGGGTGCTAGGGCCCTTACTTGTCCATGACAACGGCGGGCGTTTGGTTGGCCATTGTGAGTCGGTGTGTGGAGGCCCGCTCCGAAGAAGGAGATGGCAAGAGTAGGATGAAGTATATGGAAAGGGTGTCGAGGTTCAGGGGGAGGCCGCGATGCTTCCAACGTTGGAGGACGGAGCTGGCCTGTACCGAATCAAGGTGACGCTTGTCGTGATGGGGGGTCGCTGAGCCCCACCAGCAGCACACCCGTCCTCGTCACCGCCGAAGATATCCCGCAGATATGTGTGTTATGTAAGCACATGGCTTATGCAGCTCCTGCATCTCCACTTGATTTCATTCTTTCCATCGTCGTGTAGTTCAGGGACTCTGATATCATTTGTTGAGTTCGACCTAGTGAGAATGGCACGCGTTAAAGAAGACGACTATCTCTGTTTACTTTACTGATTCTAAATGTCTTGTAGTCATGGATGCCGTCATCTCTAAAGCCCTATCCTATCAGGCCCAACACAGCTCATCGTGTAAGTCATTGGACTAGGGCCCATGATTGCCCATTGAATATTATTGTAGCTAATAGGCCATACCAGTCCTCTTTCTACTCGAAAGAAAAGAATTAGGATATTTATATGAAGTCAATAGGGATCCGCCCGTTAACCCCCATTCGAGTCAAGGCTAGGCAGGCGTTTATTATCAGCCAGCATCGCACCTTCCATTTAAACCAAGCCGTCCACTCTTGCTTTTAAACCGCTGTTTTGTAGCTGTGGCTGCTCCATAAACCCCATTTTCTTGGCCCTGTTCTTAGGCAATCCGGTCCCTCGCCCTCTTTTGGGCATTGAACAATCTTTATTTTGCATCGTTTCTGTTTCTCTCCTGCGACCTGTCGTCTATCCTGCATCGCCCTATTCTTTCGGGGCCAGTCGATGGACTGGGCCCTCATGCCTTCCCCCCTAGTTTCATCGAGGAGCCTTTGACTGAACCATCAACGCTGTTCCGCTGCTCGATCGCAAGCAAATTTTCCCGAACTCGCGTCGTTTTGGGACACAATTCACTTTCAGGCACCGCTCGCCCTTCCCGGGTGGAGCACAATCGGCCGGTGCAAACCACACTTCCACAGAGTTCTTGGGACAGCTGAAGGAAATCTGTCCGTCTACTGGAACCCCAACCTGCGTGGACGAAAGTAGTCCCAAGCTGACTCTATCAACTCTAGACCGCACCCTCGACGGTTATAACCTCGCCAGCCGCCTCGAATCCTTTGTCATGCATGATGGAACAAGTCCGCCAAGAAAAGAAGACGTCTCGGCACGGTGGCTTGATGCGGGAAACCCAAGCCACAGGGGATCGACGAGCCTCTGCTCCTAATCTACAGGCTGCAGCAGCCAAGACCAAACCTCAACGCTCAAAAAAGAAGCCGGCTACTGCCATATTCATTCACGCCGGTGCTGGGTACCATAGCCATGAGAACGAAAAGGTGCATCTTCAGGCGTGTCAAACGTAAGTACTCAAATCTATGTTGTAGCTATGCATTTCCCGTTCAACTAACTCACCCTTCAGAGCCGCTCTCATGGGAATAAAGTTCCTGAACGCCGGTGCTAGTGCCACTGAGGCTGTTGTGGCAGCCATAAAAGTTCTTGAGGATAAGGAGGTCACAAATGCCGGATATGGATCAAACCTTTGCATCGACGGGACTGTTGAATGCGATGCCACTGTTGTAGATCATCTTGGACGCAGTGGCGCCTGCGGTGCAGCTCCGAGTAGGTGTCACCCATGAACCCCAAGAGTTTGAGACGTTTCTAATAAACCATTCGTCTAGATATCCGGAACCCTATTGTCTTAGCGAAGACCGTGCTTGACAAGACTATGCAGCCTCTCACCTTGGGTAGGGTTCCACCGAACCTACTAGTAGGCAAGGGAGCTACTGAGTTCGCGCGGGAGAACGGCCTGGAAATTGTGCCAAACGAAAACATGGTCTCCAAAAATGCTGGCCATCGTTTCCTCCGCTGGCAAAGCGACATTTCGCGATCGAGGCCTGCGCCAGATACGAGCCTTAAGCCAGCGCAAGCGTCGGCAGCTCCGAAACAGCAGCAACAGCTCTTGACCCCTGCTTCGAGTAGTTCGAGGCAGTCGGATCACAAGAACGTACTAGCCACTGGAGTCTGGAACGAGGGGCAGCCCGATTCGGCATCGCCTAACCTTCCCCACGGATGGTTCACTCGCCCTTCGCCTGCTTCTCCCGGTCCAGCGTCTACTTCCCAGCCTGCTAATACGGCATACCGGGCTGCTCGTAGCTTGATGAACACAATTCGAGGCTCAGGTGGACGCTCGTCTAATTCTGAAAGTAACTTGTTCTCCGAAGATACCGAACCACCGTCCGAGACCGGCACTACATCCCCAATGGCCCGCTCCGGAGATAGAGCTCCCCAACCGGCTAATGTTACGGCGACTCGGAGAATACCCATGGGCAGGGTATCGCCAAACACACCTCCCACCCAAGCGGGCTCTGTCGACGAGGATGATGAAGAGGTGGGCAACCAGACACCCTCTCATTCAGAGTCCCGTGGAACCAAGCGTTCCTTTGGAGAATTCCACGGCGCCGATCACATTACCGACACTGTCGGAGCTATCGCTATTGATGCGCAGGGACACGTTGCCGCGGGCTCATCGTCTGGCGGAATCGGGATGAAGCACAGCGGTAGGCTTGGACCAGCAGCGCTCGTTAGAGTCGGGTCGGCGGTCATTCCCGAGCACCCGAACGACCCAGACCAGGCGTCCGTAGCCGTCGTCACCAGCGGCACGGGCGAGCATATGGCGACGACCATGGCCTCACAGAAGTGTGCCGAACGTCTCCTGTGGAACACGAGGCAGGGCCCTATGGGCGAGGATATTGAGGAGCCAAGCGACCATGATGCCGTCAAAGCGTTCGTTACAGATGACTTCATGGGGCACCCCGGAGTGAAGTCCATGCCGTCCACGGCTGCCATTGGGGTCCTCGCGGTGAAAAAGTATAAGGAGAGGTATTATGTGTACTTTGCGCACAACACCGAGTCGTTTGCCCTTGCGTCCATGGCATGTAACGACAAGGAGCCCATGTGTCTGATGTCCCGTATGGGGAATAACCCTGAGAGGTGTTCCGTTGGAGCCCGGCGAATCACACTTACATGAGCGTTCGGGCGAACTTGTCACTGGTCCTAATGTAAGAGGCGCTGTGGTCTGGTTCAGGAAAGTTTTGACAGCTGAGGAGAGCTGGCATTTCACGCATTTTGAGGGGTAGGGGACACGATGGAATGAAGGACAGATATTCGCGTCTGGGTATGTGGCAGGGCAAGGATCACACGCCTTCTTGGTGTATGGATTAGATGAGAATACGTAATAACCTAAGAGCATCTTCCACCTGAAAATGTGCGGGATGTGTACCTAACAGACCACACCTTGAAAAGGGAGTTAAGACTGAGTGCACAGCGGGTGCCTGTGAGAGGCTCGGTGGAGAGAGCGTCAGATGAGCTTGTTATATCCGTTGGCATTAAATGAGCAACGCCCGCTAGGTAGTATTACGTTTTCCCTTCCTGACGCCGTCTCCTGTGGGTTCATACTCTGAGACCCTCTCCCAACGCCCATCTCAACTCGTACAAGCTCGGCTTCTCTGAGAGCTCGAGACCAGCCCGTCGGCTCACTCCAAACCACTTCCCCCATCTACGGCCTTGGCGTTGCCGTTGCACTCCCCGTTTCCTCCCGCCCATTAACCTTCTTCCTCCTCTTCTTCTTCCTCGGAACCACCGCTGGCTTCGAGCCATATTGCCCCAACTTCAACTTATTCCCACACAGCAGACATCGCGCATCAGGAGGCACTTCGCAGAAGATCCCCAGACAAACCGAACACACAAAGCCCGTGTCGACCACCTTCCCGTGACAAAAACACGCCGCGCGGAAGTCAACGGAGTGGTGCCTGGGAGAGACCAGCGCTGCGCGGGCCTCCCCGTCAGACATAAGGCCCATCATAAGGTACTGTAATAGCCCGCGGGGCTCTGTGGCCTTGAGGAAGGTGCCGGA
This sequence comes from Microascus cirrosus, assembly GCA_030271035.1. NCBI lineage: Eukaryota > Fungi > Ascomycota > Sordariomycetes > Microascales > Microascaceae > Microascus > Microascus cirrosus. The sequence continues at coordinate 184,553 of JAMBUN010000283.1, read as the reverse complement.
GGTGATGAAGGCGGCCTGCTGCATGAAGGTGTCAGCGCCAGAGAGGGAGAGGGTGTCGATAGGGATGGAGAGGTGGGAGGCAGCGAAGACGGCGTTCATGGTGGGAATGTATTGCGTCGGCTGGGAGTCGGAGACGGAGAGGACGAGGATGCGGGCGCGCAGCCCGCGGAGGGGGGTGGAGCCTGTTTGGTCGGCGGCTGTGTCGGCGACGGAGAGGGATTGCGAGACGCGGTTGATGTGCGAGAGGGCCATTGTTAGGGCGCCGGAGAGTTTCGTGGTGGTGGAGGTTAGGTCTGTGGGGGAAGATGAGGCGGAGATCTTGCGGATGGCGGAGGTGACGGCGCCTTCTACTTGTGCGAAGAGCGGGTACTTATTCGCGGAACCCACAGGCGCGGCAGCCCCGTGCATGTCCACGTCCCCGTCCACGCCCTTAACCTCGGGCGGCGGGGGGTAGAGCCATGACGCCCTCGTGGTGTGTGAGGCTAACACGGCGACCTGGTTCGCATTGCTGAAAGCTAGGTGTCCGTTTATGAAGATGAGGAGGTTCGCGACAGCCTTGGAGAGCGGGAGGGTGTCTTCTAACGCGGCCCAGGCGCGCGGGTTGGTGTCGAGGATGATGGTGAGGAGGGAGGGCACGTCGTCCGTGTTGGGCACGTCATAGTGCTCCGTCGCGTCGGGATCCGAGATATTGTTCATCGTGGCCCGCGGGGGGATGGCCGGACCACCGGCGCTCGGTTGTCGAGGCGAGCGGCTGGTTTGGGGAGCTTCGGGATCGGGGACGTGGTGCGAGGCTGACGAGGTGTGCTCGGACAGCCTGATTCGTAGTTTTCGGCGAAGTTGCTTGGTGGAGAGCAGGCTCGCGAATCATGGGAGTCTTGGAGACCCACTGGAACGTAATAATGCATTCCGACCTGTGTCCGCAACTAGAAATGTCATAGACACACCGGTTTAATAACAGTACATATTTTGTTATGCTACTGTACATTCGCTCCTGCCTGGGCTCTCTTTCCCCCGCGCCCATCTCCTTGAATCCGCAAGCGGGGAGGGGGCAGACAAAATGGGCAAGAGCAGCGGCGGAACATGAGACTACTGCGGCATGAAGAGCTCAGGAGTTGCGAGAAGCCCCAGTTGGCAAAGCGGTCAGCTGGACATTCCTTGGAGCAAAAAATAGTGGCAAAATAGCAAGGACCCGACCTGAGCATCAGCTGGACCCCGACTGATCCGAAGTGACCCCTCGAACCGACTTGGGTAACGGTGATGCCAATTTTTATACATAACGCTGCGCAAGCTCAACCCCACACCCCCAGTATGCCCGGTTTCTCACACCAAACAACAGAGGTCATCGATATTACTTATCCAGCCTATCAGAGTGGGCGGTGAGGGCACAAGTCTCCGTCGCAACGGGGGCACAACGCGCGGGGCTGCCGTGGGAGCTTTAGCGAGAGCAATAGTAAAGAGAGTGTTGCTGCAGTTCTCGGCTCTTACACAGGGAACCCACTAATCTAGCTTCATAACGTTACTCTTTACTTTCTTGTAACGCGGGCACTTTTCCCTGGAACAGTATTCTGGTGCAGAGTCTTGGCATCGTTTCGGCGGCCCCCTTTGGTGGGATGGAACCCTGGAAATATCAACGTCACAAGCGTTTGGAAGCGGGCACCAACCGAGCTCGTGGGTACGCGGAAATACCTCACGAGTCACGCGCTGCGCGACCATGAGTCCTGTCACCCTTCTGTACACCCTGCGTCTTCTGATGGAGCTCTGGACAGATCAGTGGCGCTAGCTTCCCGAGCAGGCTAGCGCCCTCGGCCACTCAAGCTCCAGTTGAGAGCCCCAATACCTCCGACTACGGTGGGCTTAGAGGGACTCGGATGTACCACGGGCTGCTGAGGCACTTCGCGAGTGGGATATAAAGTTCGAGCTTCACCCGCGTCGCCCATCTTGACGTGACCTCAACCACCCAACATCCATACTCTCACCTACATTTCCCACTCATCTCGCCCTTCGCATTTACATATAAACCACATCTTGTGTGTGGAATATTCTCTTGATCTGCGAGATCTGACATATCCACCCGAGGTCTCGGACCCCACCTTCACAATGGCGACGGCGGCCACTGTGGCAGCTCAGCAACCTCCCGATCTCTCGAGAGAGGATCGCACCCAGCTGCTGCTAGCCCAATTGATGGAGGGCGGGCGGGAAGATGATGAGACGTGCCGTGACCTGGACATGGTAACCACGCTTTTGAATGAGGACTACGAACTCACCAACGCCGACAAGAACACCAAGTCCATCTGCGCAGTCATTGACGATGAATGCTTAGACACAATCCTCGGTCACTTGGATATGAGGCAGCCAGAGGACGTGCGGGCCCACGCCACCATGACTGCGGCTGCCTACCTCAAGGCCGCCGGCCAGGAAGGTCACAAGGCACTCTCGGCCTTCTTCTTCGAGCGCGTCCGGCGGGGCACCTATGACGACTATATCGTCGCCTTCTGCGTTGCCTCACTCATCTTCCCCCTCGCCCCAGAGCTTACCTCGGACCTCTTCCTCAGCCCGGGCTTCCTCGCCACTCTTGGCCCGCTGATGAGGCGCAAGTGGAAGAGCCGCAAGGTCGAGACTGCCTGCCTGGAGATGCTCAACGCCGCCTGCACCTACCCGCACTGCCGCGAGGCCGTCGAGAAGTACTGCGTCGACTGGCTGGAGGAGGTCGTCGACCAGGACCCCAATGAGGTCACCCGCGCCCTGGACTCCGATACCTCGATCAGCCTCGAGGAGGGTTCCGTGTCGATGCATCGCCATTCGCTTAGGGTGCAGATCATGGCTGGTGTGGTCCTCGCGAAGATCAAGGTAAGTACCTCATTCGCCCGGCTCTCGAGCTTGAAGGAATTTGGCGTTTTCGTTCCGCCCGTAGTCTGTTTTGTGCGTTTCGTGTCTAACTAACAGCAGAGGGAAGGCGATCCCTTTGAAGACGACGACGAGTGAGGAGACGCCCAAGATCCAGCTGGCCTCCACGGGCGTGGAGGAGCTGGCTAAGATGTTCTCCTCTTTCCAACTAGACTCGAACAACAAGCATGAGGACGGCGAGAAGACAAAACAGCATTCAATTGAAGGCCTGGCTTATGCGACTTTGCGGTCGCCAGTGAAGGAAGAGGTCTCAAAAAACGACGCCCTGCTCAAAAGCCTGGTGCAGTCGCTCAAGGACGCGCCGCCCAAGTCGCCCACAACCTACGGTGTCCTCAGTGTCCTCGTTAACCTGACGAGGTACCAGCCGAAGCTCACGGAGGAAGAGGAGAAGATGAAACAGCTCAAGGCTTATGCTAATGCCGCGGGGAAGGAAGCGCTGGAGCGTGATCCCTTGAACGATGATGGCCACGTTTCCGCGCGCTGCGCCCGTGTTTTCGATGCGGGTGTTACTCCGATCCTCGTTACGCACAGCAAGAATGGGTCCCCCGCTTCTCTTTCCCTCATCGTTTCCATCATCCAGTCGCTGTCGTTCACGCCGACGCTCCGTGGAAAGCTTGCACAACAGGGCGCTGTCACGCTGCTCATCTCGGCATGGACCTCTCTGCCGGAAACAGAGGCGCAGGCTCGCCGGACCGGCGCCCAGGCTCTCGCGCGCATCCTCATCAGTACTGACCCCTCTCTGGTTTTCGGCGGAAATCGCCCCGTCCCGGTTACTTCGGCCATTCGACCCCTAGTCTCCATCTTGCCACCCGACCAGACGGCTGAGACGCGGGACCTCCTCCCGTCGTTTGAGGCTCTCATGGCGCTTACCAACTTGGCCTCCCTCCAAAACTCTGAGATCCAGAAAATTATCATCCGCTCGGCTCTGCCCCAGATCGAAGATCTTCTCCTCTCGTCGAATACCCACGTCGGGAAAGCCGCCGTCGAGCTCATCTGCAATCTGGTCCCATCTCCAGAGGGTATGGCCCTCTATGCGGACGGCAGCCCGCAGGCAAAGCAGCGCCTTCACATACTGGTCGCCCTCGCGGACTCGGACAACCCCGGCACCCGTAGCGCGGCTGGCGGCGCCTTAGCCGCTCTTACGGCCCATGAGAATGTCGTCCGCGCCCTCCTACAGCGTGATAGGGGGATCAGGATCCTGCTGGAAATGTGCGCGGACGAGAATGAGGACCTGAGGCACAGGGCAGCGGTCGTGCTGCTTAATGTCGTAGGGGCGGAGGGGCCGCTAGGAGAGGAGGGCCGGGAGGCGGTAGCGAGGGAGGGAGGCGTGCAGGTGCTCACTGAATGTGCGAAGCAGACTCGGCGGGGTGAAGTTATGGAGGTTGTTGTGCAGGTCTTAAAGCTCCTGCTGGATGGGCCGGGTTGATCCTGGCATTACCTCCCCATTCCCTGTTCTTTATACTGTCTACTTTTCTACGGTCGTTCCGCATTTAAGGGGAGGCGTTGGGAGATTGGTGGGAGACAAATGTCGCGAAACGGGAACGAATTCTAAATGTAAAACTCCGTAGATGGCCTCTATGTAACTACCCAGTGGCAAAAATGCTCACGCAACGCAATGCAACCCTGCTCCTACATTTTGAACTCCGTATATACATTACTCCGTCCCGTCTACCCTATTCAAAACAGCAACGCCCTCGACATGCCCTGTCTGCGGGAAGAAATCGAACCCTACCAGGCTCTCTATAGCGTACCGCGCGCCATCGCCGCCCTCACCCCTCACCAGCACGCCCACGTCTCTCGCCTGCGTGTGCACATTGCAGGACACGTAGATCACCCTCCTCGGCCCGAATCGTAGCAACTGGCTCAGGAAGTCCGCGTCGCAGCCCTTGCGCGGCGGATCCAGCACCACAACAGTCTGCGCGGGCGGGAACTTTACGCTCGCAAAAAGCGCGCGCGCGTCAGCGGACAAGAAGGTGCAGTTCTCAGGCAACAGCCCATTCAGTTCCGCGTTCGTCCTCGCGGAGGTGATGGACTTGTCGGCGATGTCGATCCCGATAGAGGAGGTGAAGAGAGAGGAGAGGGAGATAGTGAAGAGACCGGAGCCGGAGTAGGCGTCTATTAGGTACTTGATGTCCTCTTTGGAGGGGGAGGGGGAGGGGGGGAGGACGTGGGAGCGGATGTACGAAGTGAAGCGCGGGAGGATCGAGTTGTTGTTCTGGAAGAAGGAGCCGGCCGGGTTGGTGAAGACCTGGGAGCCGATGTACTCGGTCGTCGTGGCGTTGCTATCCGTCACGCAGCTCTTGACGTCGACGTGGTCGTCCTCGTCCACCCTTACAACATCGGCCGGCAGCGGGTCAGGCACCTCGCTCGCCTTGGCGTAACGATCCGTGCTCTCGCGAAGGAGGATCGTGGCACCTCGCGAGTACTTCCCGAATTCCTCCTTCATGCGCGCCCTCTCGCGCACCAATCCCTTCCGCACGGCATCCGTCCCAATAGGACAGTCCTCGATATCCAGCACTTTCCGCTTCCCCTTCTGCATGAAGCCTATGTCCGGACAGCTCTCAAAGGGCACTTGCTTCGACTTCTTCTTTGGGGGCCGGTACCCCGGTGGTCCGTCAAAGTGGGGCGTCAGCTTCGTCCTATACCCGAATTGCAGCGGTGAACCTATTGTCTCCCCCACGGCGGGCACCAGCTCGGGCGGCAACTGAGAGAAGTTGCGGTAGGCCTTCTCTACGATTGAGCGCTTGTGGCTGAGCTGCTCGTCGTAGGAAAGCATCTGGAACTGGCAGCCCGAGCAGGAGGAGAAATATGGGCACCTGATGCGCGAATCGTCGCGGAGCGGGGACGGGGTGGTGATGGAGAGGTAGTCCGCGACGGAGTAGCCGTCGCGGAGGTGCCGGTAGACCTTTACACGGGCGATGTCGCCCGGGGCCACGAAGGGGACGGTGTAGATCCTCGTGTGGGGCTCCTGGACGGCGAGGCCATCGCCCGTTGAGGAGAGCTGGAGGACTTTGACGTCGATCTCGGAGCCTTCCTCCGGGAGAGGGCCCTCAGAGAGGGTCTCCTCCTCGGAAGATTCCAGGGTCTTCTTGAGGGCTTGCAGGTCGAACTGGAGGACCTCCTCGGAGGAGCCCTCGCCCATGTTGCGCTCGCGCTTGGACTTTTGCTTCTTGGTGAGACGTGGGCCCTGGCCCGCCGGCCTCTTCTTGTTTTGGGGCATAGGCGGCGGGCTCGCCCTGGCCCCATTTTCATGAGCCGCCTCCTGAGACGACATCTTGAAAGCGAGCGTTGAGAAGGGGGACGCTCGTGTGTGGTGTATCACGCCGGCCTGTGGTCTAAGGATGAGGAGACGTCTTAGCAGTCTCATTTGTATAGCGCGTTGTGAGATGTGTGTAAGAGTTGCCTCTGTACTCGAAATTCTTGAAATTTTGGGACTTGGTTTGATATTAGAGTCCCGTGATTGGCCGGTTTATTGGGAGGACGCAAGGAAAAGTGGAAAACTTTAGCGCCTTTGGTGTTGTCGCCGTTAAACTGAAGAAGAGAGCCAAGTCCAGGAGGGCAGCTGAATGCGTATTCCTGATTGGCCGCTAGCAAGTGCCTTCAGGTGCGGGCGCGCTGGGCCAAATGCGGAAGCAGCAGGGCACGCGAGCGCTGTCCGCGCGGGGGTATTGCTACTGAACCCGCCCACGAGGTCTTATCTGTATCTCGGTCCATCCTCTCGACAGTGATGGTCACGAGCGAACAATACCCTACCTTTTTTAAGTTCGCTTTCTTTCCTTCCCCCCTGGTGTTGTAAATACAGGGACATATATCGACATCGTATATAATAAGCAATTTTTCCTTGCGGGCATTAATTATTTCTCTTTTCTAATAATTATCCCTTCATCTCCTTGCGAGCATCTTTCGGTTATCTAGTCCACCTACGCCGGTAAACTCCGGTATAAGCCGCCGCGAATCAGATACGAGCGGTCTTGATTTCAGTACTCTTACTCGAGAACAAGACACTCTCTAGGCCTATCGTTAAGATAGGAGGCCGTTCAGCTCAAGCCATGCGCGGAATCCAAGTTCTCCCTCTTTTCGGGGTCCTTGCCGGCGCCTCCGTCCTCCCGGCCTTGGTCCCTAACAACCCGGAGGGTGAGCGCTCGTCCAGGGGTGGCGTAGCATCTGAGCAGGCCACATGCTCCGAGATAGGCCGGAATGCACTCGTTCGAGGAGTATGACCGTCCCCTAAAACCCTATTAACCAGTTGAAATCGAATGCTAACACCCACTAGGGCAACGCCGCGGACGCTCTTGTCGCCACGGCCATATGCGTGGGTGTCATGTCCCCGTACCACACCGGCATCGGCGGCGGCGGGTTCGCGGTAGTGCGCAGCCGGGATGGCGAGTACGAGGCCATCGACTTCCGGGAGACGGCCCCCGCTGCTGCATCGGAGGACATGTACCAGGGTAATATCCAGGGAAGTATTACGAGTGGCCTGGCTGTCGCGGTCCCAGGAGAGTTACGCGGGCTCGATTATATTCACAGGAAATACTGTGTAAGTGTTTGTCTCGGGAATCGAAATAGGCGTTCATCTGACGATGTGGCAGGAACTACCGTGGAAGACCCTCCTCGAGCCATCGATAGCTATCGCGAGGGAAGGGTTCGAGAGTATGTTCCTGGTGAAAGTGGTTGTATCTTCACTCTGCTAACATGGCCGTAGTTTCCGGGGACATGGCGGCGTATATGAACGAGGCGATAGAAGGCGGGAACTTCCTTTTAGATGACCCTGTGTTCGCGAAACTGTGGGCCCCGAATGGTGCGTCCTGTTCCCTGCCCCTGTTGCATGGTCTGGCTGACTTTCGCTCAGGTACCCTCCTTGGCGTCGGAGATACCCTCTACAGGAGAAACTATGCCGAGTGAGTTCCTGACACCACATGATGTCCCCTTACCCATACACTAACACCGTCCAGTACCCTTGAGAGTATTGCAGAGCATGGAGTGGAGGCCTTCTACTCGGGGCCCATCGCCGAATCCATGATCTCCACTATCCAAGCCGCCAACGGAACCATGACTCTCGACGACCTCCACGACTACAAGGTCGCCACCCGGCAGACCCTCTCGGCAACCTACCGCGGCCACACCCTCCACACAGTCGGCATACCCGCCAGCGGCGCCGTCGGGATCGGCATCCTCAAGACGATGGAGCAGTATCCCGTCGAGGACTGGTCCTCCGACATCAACTTGACGGTGCACCGCTTCAGCGAGGCTATGCGGTTCGCCTACGGGACGCGCCTGGAGCTCGGGGATCCGAACTTTGTGCCTGGAGCGCAGGTGGCCGAGGGGAACCTGTTGAGTGAGAAGTGGGGGCCGAGGACAAGGGATCGCATCTTGGACGACCGGACACAACCAGTAAAAGTGTATGACCCGCGGGAGGTGTACACAACAAACGGCCATGGCACGTCGCACTTCTCGGCCGTGGATGGTGATGGCATGGCGATTTCCATGACAGGAACAGTGAACCTGCTCTTCGGCGCTCATCTTATGGATCCCTCCACGGGCGTCATCCTGTAAGTGCCCCCTTTCTCACCCTGGCCCGGTCTTCCTAGAGGCCGACAGCTAACACGAGCAGCAACAATGAGATGAACGACTTCTCGATACCCGGCGTCACCAACCAGTTCGGCTTCGAGCCCTCGGAAGCGAACTACATCCGCCCCGGAAAGCGTCCCCTCTCCTCCATCACCCCCTACATCCTCTCTTCGCCCACCTCGCTGATCGCCATCGGCGCCGCGGGCGGCTCGCGCATCATCTCGGCCACGGCACAGTCCATCTGGCACCTGCTCGAGCACGGGATGGGCCTCGCGGAGGCGGTGGCGCAGCGTCGGCTGCACGACCAGCTGATGCCGAACTACACCACGTTCGAGGTGGGGTTTGACGAGGGAACAGTGGAGAGCATGAAGGGGAGGGGCCACGAGACGGTGTGGGTTGGGAAGCTCAAGAGCGCCGTGCAAACGGTGGGAGAAACGGAGGAGGGATTTATGGCGGTTGGGGAACCGAGGCAGGCGAGCAGTGGCGGGTCGACGGCCTGACGTGCGAGCGCGCCGCTCGCATTGATGGGAGATTGGTTCTTGGCGTTTTTGGTTTTGTTTTTGCGTATCTGGGAAGAGTTGAACGTAGAGCTTGGGTCATGTAGAGATATCCCCAATGCATCTAGAATTCTCCATATTACATGCATTATGGTACACGACTGTTCCAGCAGCTCAGCCCCCTATTAGTGATACACATTTCCGTCCGCAAATGCCACTCGCTGAGAGGAGGAAAACCAGGGGCAAAAAAAGGTTAAGACGCAGTAAAAAAAAAAAGCAAGCAGGTAACAGCAGGGGTATCCGTCTATGAACCCACACCCACCCACGGACATAGAAAAAAAGCAGGTACATCGGATGCAGAATATCGTACAGATTACAAAATGAGGGGGAAATGAGACGGAAGGGAAATCAAATGCGGTACAGATGGTGTGCGAGGCGTCTATCGGGAAATTGATGAAGGATGCAGTAAGAGTCTAGTTGGGCGTAAAGGGGTCGGGCCTCACTTGAGCATGCCGACCAGCGCCTCCATCTGGTCCGTCCACTTTCTCATAAACTCCTCCTCGGTGAACCTCCTTGCCGACACGCGCGCCCTCTGCCGCACGGTAAGCGGGTCAGGGAGCGAGAGAGCCTTCTCGAAGGCCGCGACGAACTCGTCTGCCGTGTTCGCGTGGAAGCCTAGTCCCAATTAGTCTTTTAACGTAAAATGTTTGTGAGGTTTAGCGGATAGCCGGAATCATACCCGTCGGACCCCCGTCAACGTCCACCACAATATCCATCTTCGGGCCTCCGCTCGCGTGCACTACGGAAATCAACCCCGCGGCCTGGTACTCCACGACACCGATCCCAAAGTGCTCGTTCCACATGCCGTTGACCCCCACGGATGCGCGGCGCAGCCACTCCAGCACCTCAGGCCACGATGCGTCCAGGTGGAACTCGACGCTGTCCTTGACGTTGAGCTCGTTGACGAGGAGGCGCAGCTGGTAGACACGCTTGGAGTCGCTGTCGTCGCGAACACTGCCGACGAGCACGAGGCGCGCGCCGCGCGAGGCCTCGGTGCCGGACTTGACGAAGCGGGCGAACGACTGGATGATGTGCTGGTGATCCTTCTCCGGGCGGAACTGCGCGATGAGTAGGAGGATCTTGTCGCGCCTGACCTCGCTGGCGGGGCTCAGTTCGATCTTGGTCTCCAGCTCGGTGACGGCCACCGGCGGGTAGTTGACCGTGATGGGGAGGGTCTTGTGCTTCCTGTGGGGACCCCAGATCTTCTGGATGTGCGCCTGCGTCCAGCTGGAGTTGGTCATGACGGAGTCCACCGTGGAGCCCACGCGGGCGTACAGCGCTGCGAAGAGCCGCCAGTACCACCGCTTCACGAACCCGCGGAGACCTGTGCCCTGGCCGGCGTTCACGCCCTTGCTGCCTAGGGGGGAGGAGGGGTCGAGGGACTCGAGCATGTCGGTGGAGATGGTGGGGTAGTGAACATAGGCGCAGGTGGGGACGCGGCGGAAGAAGAGGCGTGAGAGGCCGAGGGCGAAGGCGTAGCCCATGGTGTCGACGAAGATGTCCGGTACGAGGAGGTTGAAGGCGTCCCAGGCCATTATGAGGGAGCCGAGGGACTGGCCGACGAGGGTGAAGCGGGGCCAGGTGGAGGGCAGAACGAGATGGCGGGTGGAGAGGTAGATGAAGGCGATGGTGGGTTCGTCGAGGTGGATATTGAAGCGGTTCTAAGAGGAGGAGTGGTGAGTATTTGTCAATAGGGAAAGGGATTTAGGTTGGGGGGGGGGGGGGCAGGAAACGCACCTTGACCCTGGCGATCATGGCCTCCTTAGACATGTCGTGGTCACCGGTGTAGACGGCGCACAGCGCGTTGGGATACCGGAGCTGGGTGGCTCGGACAGCGGCCCATAGCACTCTCTCACCTCCGCCTCCGGCATTGCTATTTCAGGTCAGCTTATACACAGAGCTGCGATCTCTCCGCATGTAAGAGAACGTACCAGAACGGATGGAAGAAGCCCACGACACCCCTCCAGTCCGCTCCCGGTTTGTCCGAGCCTGGCTCCGCAGCTTGGGCCTTTCCCTTCTCCTTGCCATTGTCCCGCGGCTTCCCTACCCAAAGCCTCTCGTCTCGTTGTTTCTCTTGGTCCATCTGCATGAGGTTGACGAGATGTGCCCTCCGGCCGGAGGATGCCCTCCTCAGATACCATCCTAACGCGCTGCCGACCACTCGGCCAAAGACCACGAGTGCAAGCTGTGAGAGGAGGAATATGGCCAGCGCGGTATATGCGATCGTCTTCCAATCAAATCGGATTGCCGAGCGGTCGTCATAGCAGCTCGTACTGCACGTCTGTGTAGTGTCGGACATTGTGTCCGACATGCTGGACCCCGAGGAGGATCCCGACGCGGGATCTCGGAGCGTGCCGTTATCGCTACGAAGACGGTAAGAACAGTTCGGATATCGTTACGGACCAACGTCGCAGGAAGGTCGTGAGGAGCTGTGACTCAGTGGTTCCGGTGCGTTCCGAGCATTCGCAATGAAGCTCCGGTGATGCGGTCACCTGGCATTACCCGGGACGCGGTATTAAGCTGTGAGCTGCCCCAGCGAGATGACGACCCCACCATGTGGAAATAAACCTGTCAGTTATTGCAGCTGTAAGCACCTGCCAATTGGAATATCTCACTTTTGACGCTCTAACCATTGCCTCACGTCCATTCGACATATGTGGTGAAGGAACCAACAGCACAACACCTGGCTTGAAGTCGAAAGTGAGTATCTTATTATTCCAGCAACCTCGCAACCGGCCTAACATATTGTCAAGGTTTAGGAGCTACAGAGAGATAAACATGCTGTCGCATAGGTGTGCCAGCCGGGTGCTGGCCCCCTCGGCGGCACGACCCAGAATCCTCTCCGGCGCCCATGCTCTGTACTCCCGCCACGGCCCCCCTACCGCGCTCCTCCGGCCGGCGCTCGCCCCCAGCCCCCAGCGCAGGACATTCATCGCAGAACCCCTGGGCAATGCCTTCCTTGCTATTCACTCCTTCACCGGCGTCCCCTGGTGGCTCCTCATCCCCGCTCTCAGCTTCGTCCGGACCGTCGCTGTCAACCTCCCCTTCCACGTCCTCGGGAACCGCCAGCGCGCCCGCCAGGCCCTCATCTCGCCCCTCCTCACGGCCTGGAGCGTCAAGGTCCGACTCCTCAAAGTCAAGGACCCGAATGCCGCCTATGAGAGGCAGGCCAAACGCATCATCCGCGAGGCGAATCTCGACAGCAAGATGCTCAAGTTCGCCAACGTCGCCACCACCCTCGCCAGCTTCGCCGTCTGCATTCGAGCTCTGCAGAGCGCAATGGGCATCACGGTCGCGGACGGCGCTGGCGGCAGTCCTGTCGATCCCTCGCTCGTGACGGGGGGATTGTTGTGGTTCCAGGACCTCACGGCCGCGGACCCGCACGGCATCCTCCCCGTGGTTCTAGGGGTCTTGATCTCCCTTCGTGCTCTGCCCAGATCCATGGCCGAGCTCCAGCTCCTTCTCACTCCGGGGGCCGACAACACGTGGACCTCGGGTTTTCGAAGGCTTCAGCTTCTCCTTGGACCCTCTCTGGCCGTTATGCTCATGAATTCGCCGGCGGGAAGCGTCCTGTTCTTCATTGGCACGTCGGCCTCTTTCTTGTTGACGCCACGGCTAAATAGGTACTTTAACAGGTACCTTACCCCTGTTCCCACGAACCCGTGGTTGCACAACACGACACAAGAACCATGGTTTATTGAGGGCCCGCCAACACGCAAGTAGAGCCCTTGCACGTAGTTGGCTATCTATTCATGGTTAGGTGAGAGAGGCAGTGGAGTATACCCCCTCATCCCGTCTGGTATGTACAGTACATAGGAGATCAAAAGAAGTGGCCCAGTGTAAGATTACATGCAAAGCCAGTTAAAACGCCGAAGTCCCGGAAGTGAGAAAAAACGTAGTAGAACGCTCGCTTAGGAGGGGTTGATGCGGAGATGGAACCGCGCAACGCCGGCTCAGCCCACAAAGACAGCCAGGAGCACAATCGTCAGGATAATTGCCACGATCAGCAGGAGGCAGCACCCCTTGTTTCTCGCCGACTTCTGATACCTCGAAGCCTGGCTCAGCTCCGTCATCGCGCCCCTCGTGTCGTCCCGCGTGACCTCCACGTTGTCCGCGATGGTGTTTAGCTGCTCACCCTGCTCGCTCACGATTTGAGCCACCTGTCGGAAGAGCACGTTGAGGTCGCCGACCCCTTGCTCGATGTTGCGGATCTCTTCCTCCCGCTCCAAGATCAGTGCCTCTTGGAAGTCCACCTCATCCTGCGGCGCGAGGGATGAAAGCTCCTGCTGTTGCTGCTGCTCGAGGTGGCCCCCCGGAACCTGCATGTCGCCGCCCTCAGTATCGTGCGCTGCCCGTGCAGCGGAGACGGAGGCGCGCTGTTTGTCGAGGGCTACTCGTTGGAGGTCCTGGAACTCCTTGAATGCGTCCTGGAACTCTGTCGCGATCTTGTTTCGCTCGTATTTATATTGTTTCTATGCAAGTCGTGTTAGTTGCTGCAGGTGTCAAGTTATGGAGGACACAGAGTGGTATACCGAGAGGTCCTCCCATCCTTGTAGCTTCTTCACACCCTCGCCGATACCCCGGCACATCTCCCGCGACGTCTCTAAAAGGCCGTGCACCCTCTCCCGTACGCGGGCGGTGTCGCGCCTGGTCCCTAGAAGGTTCACATCTGTCCGCAGCTTGAGGATGTTCTTCTCAAGATCCCGCAGCTTTGTTCGGAGCTCGTGTAGTTGCTGCTGGAAGCCAGGGTCGTCGCTGTACCCACCCGCGTAGCCCGATTGGGCTTCCAGGGATGAGAGTCGGTCAAATGACATATTGTGTGCTGAATACTGTCGCGGCGCTCTTAGATGTACGGACCTGCCGTTGATGTGTGTCGATGATTGAGGGGGGAGGTTGGCTGCGGGCGGCTGCGACGGCGCGCGATAAGATCATGTGGCTGCCTACGTAATTGACCGTTCCCGTTCCTGGCAGGAACGGCAAGTGGGGCGCCCTCGTCGCAGATTGCTAGAATCCGACTTATCACCACGTGACTATGATTTATCTGAGCTCCACCTGTCGCGTCGGTTGCAATGGCTTCTGATTTTCGTGGGCTTTTTATTTACTTGCAGGCAACCTCTATCCACCCCACCAGCGCCGACGCACCGTCTTCTGGAGAATGCGCGAAGATGGCGAACTCCACGGGCAGGAAGGCAGCTCCTTACAAGGACTTTCTGTCGCCGACACTACATAAGAGGTTTATGTCGACGATAACATTCCTGGTGGCCCTGGCATACATCGAAGCTCTCGTGCTCGCAGACTGGTCCTCTTGTGAGCGCCCGCCACACTCCCTACAACCTGCTCGAAGTTATCTTTGCCCAGCGACTAATATATTTGACCCCAGGGTTGTGGGCATGGTTCCCCTTCGGTCCCGCGCTCTTCCGAACACTGCTCCTCTCCGCCGGTGGCCTAGTGACATTACTCGTCCGAGTCGAGTATTACCACGTCGGCATACGGACTTCAAACTCTGTTTTTCATAATGTCCTGCAGAGTCTTGTACGGGCTCAGACGTACTGGACGTTCCTCTGGTACATCGTCTCGAGCGCGGTGTTCTGCATCCCGCTCCTCTCGTCATACTCCGCCGACGCCGACTTCCGTTGGATCGTCTACAGGAACGGCGACCGAGCGAGGCTAAACGAGAAGCCACTATTCTTAACAACATATCTCCTGGGATGTGCCGTAATCCAGGCAGCGGGCCACATCTTCCGAGACATTGACAGGCTATTGCTGAGAGAGCCTCCTAAGACATTCGACAGCAAGGGACAGGAGATTCCTCTGGGGCCGCTTGGGCGTGTCACGGGACAGCTAACTGGAGTCTTCGTCTCGTCGTCCGTCTGGGCCGCTTTTACCCTGGTTATCCATCTGTTCGCCTACTTTCTCATAGTGCGTCCACTCGCCTGGGGATGGGCCCTATTCTTCCTGCGGCCGTTTTACAACCTTCCAAAGACCAACATGCTCCCGCCATCAGGCCCTGTTACTTTCTACTCATTGAAGACCTGCCTGGTCGGCGGGTGCCTTGTTTTCTTTCTCTGGAAGGCGTCTAGTATGGCATTCTCAACCTTCATGGCAAGAAAGCCTTTGAAGAGCGGAAAGCCCTTGACCGCGGAATCCAAGGATCCGAATGGCAGTCTTCTTAATGGCCTGAAAAGTAAGAAGCAGTATATTAGGGTAAGTGATTCCACAGCTGTAGAGAGAAGAGTTGGCGCTGATTTCGACGAGGCCTTCGCTATGTGGGAGCTCGCATACATTTCACGCGACTTTGAGGACCGCCGTAAAGCCATCTTTGAGGATATCGATCGCAAGGATGGACCAATGTGGTCCCAAATCTACACCATCTGCATAGAGCTCGTCAAGGCGCTCGCCGCTAGGGTCGACGAATACGGGAAGCAGCCCGCTCCTCCACCAGCCGAGCCGACGAAGAACGAGCCAAAGGCACGCTCAATGGCCCCCCCTAAGGAGGATGCCATCTTCAAGCGCCAGCAAGCCAGCAAGTCAATGAGGGCGGAGGTTGACAGGGTCTTTGACCGTGTGGCGAGGTCACCCGGAGAGACACCAATGTCAAGCCTCAGCCCTGTTGCGAAAAAGACGTGGAAGATGGCCAAGGACAGTGTTCTCACGCCAGAGCAACAAGGCGCGCTTGAGACTCAAAACATGCTGGGGCAATTCAAGCAATTATTTTCCCGGCTCTTGCTAAACGATTATGTGGGCATGCTCTTCAGGCAGGAGTATAGGAGAAGGCTGGCGGCTGCGGTACTTGGTACACCGTCTGCCGAGCCTGGTCTCTATCTCAACGCAATCGAGGTGCTCGGCATGTTGGCGGAGAAAAGTCTGGCAGAGGACAAGTACGGGAATGTTCACAGGGACGTGCCGACTATTATTCGGACGTTCACATCCACTGTCACTAAACTGGAGGCTTTCAAGGCGAGCTTTCCGATCCATTGGACGGACGTGGAGGGGAGGAGAGAGTCACCCGAGGTGGATGAGCTGTTGCGGGGAATGAAAGATGCGCTCAGGAAACTTGTGTACGAATTCGAGCCGTATAGGAACGACTTGAGGCTTACGTTGACGGACATCCGGCTGGCCAAGGAAGCCTCCAAGGAGGCAGCCGGGGAGGCGGAGGGTGAACCCGAGATGGTCGAGACGAGGCGGTGAATGATGATCCGATATCCGTGTCTGTACAGTAATGGGGCGTTAAAATCTACGTGCGCAGGGCATGAGGAACCTACTTGCTAGTAAATATGGTTGTGCAATATCCAAAGCCATGGATGGACCTGAGGTGCTCGAGGTTCGACGAGACTAAATTTACCGCTATAAAGCTGTATGCGGGTAACGGGGCAGGAGCCTCGACGTCACTCCACCCAACTCCAATTTCCCAAACTCCATCGGCCGTCGCATTCTTTTAGCATCGGATTCACCGCGCACGTTAGCTCGACTCTCCCTGCGACCGACGATATATCCTATCGATGAATAGCCGTAATACATAGTCATGCCTCATCGACTGGGCCCGCGGCATCCATTGCATTCGCAATCGCCCACTTGAAATCGCAATTATCAAGCTTCAGAGCTTAAACGCAGCTGCAGAGTGCATATTCTACATTTTCCCCGAGCCAGCATGGTTTCCGCGCATGCTGTTTTTCGCGTGATATACAACGCCGTCTACACCTTCTTCTACATCCTCCTGGTGGGGCTCGTGGTGGTAACGCCGGCGGACGTCATTTTCCGCGCGTACGAGAACCAGCAGGGGTGGAACATCTGGATCGTGATCTCGTCGTACGTGATCACGCTGGTGGTCGTAGCCTTCGTGTACGCGACGCGGCTGTACATCAACAAGACAGCGCTAGCGGCGATACCGAAACAATGGATCCCGATCGAGAAGGGCGACGTGCACCCGTCGGTGTACCGGCTCGTCAAGTACGGGCTGGACCGCAGCGCGGCGATTGCGTTTGAGGCGAGGCCGAGGATTAGAAGGTTGTTAGGGGGTGAAGTTCCGGGGACGGAGAGGACGGAGGAGGAAGGGGAGAGGAGGGCGTCGAGGAGGTTGGGGCTGAAGAGGTCAGTGTCGGTGGAGGAGGACCAGGTTGTACTGCCACCGCATCAGCCTGTCTGGGGCGATATTGAACAGCCTGGTTGGGGGTCTCCTGCGTCTCCTGATCTTGCGGATCTGCAGTATAGCACCGTCTTTCTTGAGCTCCCTGCGCTCATCGAGGCGAAGGCGCTCACCTTCGCGCCGGAGGTCCAGACGGACCCGCCGACGCTCGACTCCGAGGCTATCGCTCTGCTGCAGCGCCCTGTGAGCATGGGCTTACGGGACTACCTTTCGCACCTCTCGAGCCTAGATATCCTCCCGCTCAGTCCGACCGTCATGGACTTCGTCAACAATTACGAGAACGCACGGTTCTCGACAAGGCCGATCTCAAACGCCAACTTCCGAGAGCTTATGCGGTTATTCGCCGAGGTACTGCGCTCCATGGGACCCTCAGAGGCGGATGGGCGCAGCCGCACGCCCACCATCTCCGAACCATCTCTCCGCAAACGCCCGTACACGTCTAGCTCAGACGGGTCGCGGTTTCAGAGGCGGGTGCTGACGCAGTCGCCCGACGAGTGGGAGTTCCGTACGGCGCCGACAACACCGAAGAGCGACACGGTCAGTAGCGATGGGTTTGCGCGGACGAGGAGGCCATATCCGACTAGCAGCCCCTCGAGCGGGAGTTTGAGGTCGGGTGCATCGCGGTCGGTGGTTAGACTTGGAGAGGGGAGGGGATGATGGCTATGACTTATGAGGGTTTTGGCTTGCAAAAGAATGGATACAGGGCTTGGATAGTAATGTTAATACCTAATTCATAAGTGCTTTCGGATCATGAAACTAGAGACCCTTAAGATCTGAAGAACGCTGCGAATCATCGGATTTGCTGGGCGATTTGCAGGTGACCGTCTCTCTTAAACCAGGGCCATTGGTTGCAGTATCTTCGAAGGATCAATGATGGCTTCATGACCCATGGCGGATAATAACATGTTCAGGCGGTCCCGTATCTATAGACCAGTTCGTATCCTCTGGAGCTGGCTAATCAGCCCATACCCGCTCGAAGACTCCCCCTCGCCGTTATTTCCGGCCCCTCCTGTTCCACGCCCCTCCGCGCCTTTTTTCCCGGCATTTTCCATCCCCTTCATGAGATCCCTGTGCGCGTCCTCTACTATCTTCGCCAGGCCCTCAATGAACTTCGCCCGCCCCTTCTCCTCCGCAGTCCCCTTCCAAACAGTCGACAGCTCCTTCAGCTCCTCGACTCGCTGCGCCGCTTTCTCAATCCCCCTTACGGGATCCTCTTCGTCCGCCAGCGCCTTGGATATCTCCTGCCTTAAAGATTTCAGGACCTGCTGGCCCTTCTCCTCTGAGCTCTGTTGCTCCCTTCCGGGCTCCGGGGCGGAGACTGAGAGGAAGGAGGAGCTGACGGAGAGTTCGGACGGTGGGAAAACAAAGTCCATTGCTTCGCCGAAGGTCTTTATGACTGAGTCTAACCTTGTGCGGACTAGAGTAAGGACGCGAAGTTTCTTGATGAACTCGGGCTCATTCGGCACCCCTCCGATAGTTGGGACACCACCCTCTTGTGTTTCGTCAGTTGTTGGGCCAGGCTGGGCCTTCGACTTGTCTTCCGTGATCTCATCGTCCTTCTGGAGACCTCCAGGCACAAATTTCTCAACGTCTTCCTTCAGAGTCTCGCGGAGCGTCTCATTGAAGCCAAGAGTCTCTCCGCGTAATAGCTCTACCTCGTAGGCTAGCCGGCTGCCACTCCTCAAGATGTCATCGGTCAGCTGGGTTAGAGTTGTCGATAGCCTCGTGGTATGGGCGTTCAGCTGCGTAGCTAGTGTCTGAGATTCCGACGACAAATCAGATAGCGGGACAGCTGGCTTGCTGTTCTTCGTGCGTGTCGTGCTCCCTTGTTGTAGCGGGGGTAGGGATGCGTTTAGGTAGGCGGCGGGATCGAAGGTGGGGTCAAGGAAGGGCTGGATGAAAGGGTCGGAGACATGGCTGGACTTTGGTTGGGGGACACCCTGAGACTTTTGGCGAATGTGAGAAGGGATCGGTCTAGATGAGGCCGCGGCACTCATCTGCCGTTGATGGCGGGACCTTGTTGACATGACGGAGACTGATGAAGGCCCAACCTTCAGGGAATCCGTAAACGAATCCCTGAGCGGCGCCAACTTATAGGTTATAAGTTTCGGTGTTTGAAATAGTGAATCATGCAGCGGGTGAGAATCACCAGTCCAATTTCCAATGCTGTGGCATATATGAGGAGAGCTTCGACAGTTGTGGAAGGTGTGCTGCCTTCCAAGGCGGGAGAAGGTATCAACAAGAGGGGCGAATGTCCTAATGAATCCCTGACTATAAGATTCAATGGAAGGCTCGTCTGGACCTTTTTAGAAAAGTCCGTAATCTTTATTGCGAACACCTCGTCTTACAAGCAAGCTCACAAGCTCCTATCAAACCCCGGGTGCACAACCTCAACGGTGGTCCACATGCTTCGTCAGGTGACCATGAAGCCCCACGTGAGACGCGTCCGAGGTTCAGCCGCTCCTCCGGCGCCTGGCGCTGAGGCCGGGAGACCGCTGAGTGGGCATGGCCCCTGACTCCAGGACTGGTTAGTTCAACTTGACGTAGCAGACCGCAGCAGCCTGCGAACCCACCACCGCCTTTCATTCCGTTGTAACGACTCCCTCTGCGACCCGAGCATCCCCCATCGCGAACCCAACCACCGCATCTCTCTTTACGGTTTCGTATTTCTTCCTGTATAATACAAGAGCAGCCTCGCCTTTCTTTCTCATCTAAGCTCCCGGTCTTTCGAGAGCAACCGCCATCATGAACCCCGAGTAGTATG
Organism: Microascus cirrosus; assembly: GCA_030271035.1. Taxonomy (NCBI): domain Eukaryota; kingdom Fungi; phylum Ascomycota; class Sordariomycetes; order Microascales; family Microascaceae; genus Microascus; species Microascus cirrosus. The sequence continues at coordinate 164,617 of JAMBUN010000283.1, read as the reverse complement.
AGTTCCCCTCGCCCTTCCAAACGCCGCAAGGCAGCCTCGGATCTGTGCTGACATACCTGTCTAGTGCCCACTCTCCGTCCCCTTCGGCTCCGATGACAGCCTCGCGATCCATACGGCGCCCGAAATTAGACTGCTGACTATCTGTAGATACGACTACCTCTTCAAGCTCCTCCTCATCGGTGACTCCGGTGTTGGAAAGTCCTGCCTCCTCCTGCGGTTCGCCGACGACACCTACACGGAATCCTACATCTCGACAATCGGTGTCGACTTCGTGCGTCTTCTCACGCCGGCCGCTGCCATTCCCCAGCGCTGACACTAGCTCCGCAGAAAATCCGGACGATAGACCTTGACGGCAAGACGGTGAAACTCCAGATCGTGAGTTAGCCATCCCTTAGAGTTGCTGACACGCCACTGACGCCCAACAGTGGGACACCGCGGGCCAAGAACGCTTCCGGACCATTACGAGCTCATACTACCGCGGCGCCCACGGCATCTGTGTCGTCTACGATGTCACCGACATGGACTCGTTCAACAACGTCAAGCAGTGGCTGCAGGAGATCGACCGCTATGCCACGGACGGCGTCAACAAGCTGCTCGTAGGTAACAAGAGCGATATGGCCGACAAGAAGGTCGTTGAGTACACCGTTGCGAAGGTAGGGTCACCTAGGCACGGAGCCAACCGCCCCGTCTTACTTTTTTCTCGGAGCTTCGCCAAGCTCGCTGCGCCGTGGCTTCGCACGGTATAAAACGGAACAGGTGGTGCTGACAGCCGTCACAGGAATTCGCCGACAGCCTCGGCATCCCCTTCCTCGAGACCTCCGCGAAGAACGCCAGCAACGTCGAGCAGGCTTTCCTCACCATGGCCCGCCAGATCAAGGAGCGCATGGGCACCGCGACGGCGAGCAACACGAAACCCAGTGTCCAGGTTGGGCCCGGCCAGGGCGTCGGCTCGTCCTCCAGCGGCCCTTGCTGCTAAGTGTCTCATTTAAGCTTCCCCGCCGCGCCCCGCTTCCCTTTCTGGACGAGCAGTGGAACCGCGAGTTTCCCCTGTGTGCCCCGGGCAGCGGGGGCGGGAGACGCGATCGTCATGCCGCGGGGATGTGGGTGTAACGGAGTCTTAATGGACATTGGAGGATGGAACAGGGCCTAAGAGCATCACGACGGGGATTTCGGTTGTGTTTTCTCTTTTTATCAAATCATAGACCAGTGTGTTGTGCCTTGGAACCCCGCTTGCAGGATGATGGAACCACTTCGCTCTTTAACTTTGGGCATCTAAGCTTTTTCGGGGCATAAGCAAGGGAGAGGCGAGGGTTCAACCTGTCGGCAAAGGGGCATCAGGCATAACCAGGAGACGCCCGTTCGCTTGGGATGTGTATTACGCAGTTTTTGTTTCCCCTTTCGTCGAAGGGAGGGGTTTGGACCGCAGATGAAAGCTTCTTTTATTCCGCTGGAAACATAAGGTCCTCTTTTCCCTTCTAGTCTTTGGTTTCCTTCTCGTTTCGGTCTTGTTTTTTTTAGTGTGGGAGACTGGTAAATTAATGGCCATTTACTCGTCTCTTATTCGGGTTCTCACCATGTTCTGCAACAGTAGATGCGAGTGTCAGTGAGAGGTTGAGAAGTATTGTGAATTGGGCAAAGTTAAGGAATCGGTATTGGGATGGGGCTGAACAAAATGGTATTACATTTTACATTTATTACATACACTATCCAGTCCCGCCTCAAAGTCCGCCCCCCATCCCCAGTTCTGGACGCCAGTCCACCCAACCGACGCACGCCAAACACCATACAGATCCAGTCCATAAAGAAAAAGAAAACAATGCACAAAGTATTGGGAAAAATTGATGAGTGCGGATAGCAAGTGATGGTAGAGGTGGGTGGAAAACCAAGGGCCTACGCGAGCCCTAGGAACTTCAGCGCCTTCTGGCTACTAACCCTTTTCTCCCTCCCCATAAATATCGGCATGAGCCTCTTCTCCTCCAGATCGAGCTCAATCCCCAAGTCCTCAAACTCAGGCCCGTCATACGTCTGTACGCTCGCCTGTCGCCTATGTTCAAAGGTGGGCATACGCTCCTGGGAGACAGCCTCAGTGCGCGGAGAAGCCTCCTTCCGCGAGGGCATGACAAAGTGCGCCTGCGAGCTCGAGGGCGGGGTGTTCCCTCTCGTCTTGCCCGTCAGCTGGCTCCTGTCCGAGCGCGCCGGCGACGGCGGGCTGCTGGGGATGCTAGAATGATGTGATGCCGGTGCGAGGCTGTGGGAGAGGCTAGAGTGTCTCGAAGGGGGTACCGGGATGGACATCGGGGCGGTCGACAAGGTCCTGTTCGAGCCGAAGGTGTTCTTCGATGGTGACCTTGGCGTATCGCTCTGGGATCGGGGAGCGTACAAGGGTGATATCTCCACGAGGATCCTGCGAATGGTGTCGATGAAGTCCCCGATCTCGTCCTCAGTCGCGCTACTCGTTAGCAGGAAGTTTGCCTGTGTAAACGGCAAGCTATCTGCCTGGCACGTCGAAGAGAGGTTCGGCGAACCTGACGGCGGTGAACGATGGCCGGAGTGTATGGGCGAGCCGCGGATGTGTGCGAAGGGTATTGGCTCCAGCCCAGAGTCGACGACCTGCGCGACCTTCATCAGGTCGACGCCCACGAGACGCTGAATCGCGAGGACGGTGGAGAGGTGATCAGGAGGGTATTCAAGAAGGAGAAGCCTCGTTTCAGAATGTGCGGCGAGGTAGGTCTCTAGGTGGGGAATGATAAGGGTGGCGAGGAGGTAGGGGTTCGAGAAGGGGTTCTCGGTTTGTTTCGCTAGTGGTTGGGCAGTGAAAGACTGCATTGCGTTGAATAGGAGATACCTGTTCCCATTAGCATTTGCACTTTCTATACGACTCGGTGCCAAAACACATTGGAGTTTCAACATACCTAAAGTCGAGCCTCCCGCTCCGCAAGGCGCCGGACGGATCGGAGCTCAGCATCTCGAGCCTCCTGCTCACACTAGCAACAAACTCCTTTCTTACTCCTGCCTGTGTCCCCACGGCGATGATCTGGTCCACCGAGCGCCCCTCTTCGTTTTGACACCCCGTATCGTCCTTGAATATAGGCTTCCAGAGCCTACCTAGCTCCGGCAGGTGCTGGAAGCTGAACTGGTGGATCCCACTGTTCTCAGCCGGGAGGCGCTTCTCTAAAACGGAGCGAAGGGCATTCTGGAGTGCCACAGCAGTATAGCAGCCGCTTGTATCAAAGTCGGTTATCTTCCCTTCCTGGTTTGTGGTGGTTGCGGGTGGAGGGGGAGGTGTCTGAGCTGGTGTTGGGGGTGTTATTGTCGGGGATATTGAGGTCGTTGTTTTAGCTGGCGCGACCCACGTAGGTTGCTTGTCATATGCGAAGGGGTCGTAGTCGTCATTTAGCGAAATCGGCTTTGTGATGGCCTCCATGAACTCCGTGACTGATGACGAATCCTCCTCTGACCTTGGGGGCGTCGACTGGCGGTGCGTAGGATCCACGGGGTGTTCCATAGCTGACGCACGACGAGTATCATGTGAGCTCGGCGGCAGAGGATACGTGCCGGCCCTGAAAGACTCGATGAGCAATTCGAGGAGAGGATCTGAGTTCTCATCCTTGAAATAGAGCACCACGTCCTCGCTAAACGGCAAGACAGATTGGAAGGCCCCCTCCACAGAGGTATCACCCTCCGCATCAGTTCCTTTGTCAACGTACGATGCTCTCGCCGGCTGCACCGAGTCCTTCCTGGTCGGCCGCGCAGGTTTCACAAACACCGTCTTCGGAGATCCGTAGATGCTAAACCTTGGAGACAAGGGTGAAATTGGCAACCTCTCAAGTGCGGAATCTACGCAAGAGAATCTGCTCAAGTTCTCTAGCGCGTCTTCCCTCAGGTCAGGAGGTGGGAATCGGAGCGAGAGGTCTCGGCAACTTCCGCGCTGTACTGTCCCCGTATCAAGCGACCTGACCCGCTTGAGATTCCGTGGAGGCATCTCCTTTGACATCCGTACAAGCGAAGCCTCTCCGAAGACCACGTCACCAGCCTCCAACACGCTTTGGCCGTCATCCATCACGACCGAGTTATACTGGGAATGGTAGGCCTCCCCCATGCAGCTCGGAGACCGAGGGGCCATGGACAGCCTCCGTGGCGGCTCCAACGGATCAAGTTCGTCCTGGTCGTCAAAGAAGCAACAGTCCAGCCGCGGGCTTTGAAGAAAGAAACTTCGGTCCTGAATTCCCTCATCCTCTATCGCTTCGTCGTCCACTTCTTCCTTCGCATTGGCTCCAAACACGTAAAATGGCGCCGAGTCGCCTAGATGGTCGACGTACCCGTACACCGGGAGGCTCATGCTCCGGGGCCTGGGCTTGCACAGAGATAAGTCATGGTCGGGCTGTAGCGCAGCCGTCTGTTCATCCAGCGCATCGGCGGCGCGCATGGCGCGGGTGATGGGGTCCTGGAACTGCGTCTGGAAGAGCGCACATTCGTCTAGGACAAGGCCACGTTTGTTCCGCCGGTGAGGTTTGCGCGTCGATAGCCCTGCCACCCCAGACGAAACCAATTCCTGGAAGAGGGTCTCGGCCCTCCGCCGGTCCCCGGCCGTCTCGTGCTTAGTGAAAGCATCGATGCAGAGGGCATAAGCGGATGGTGTGCCACCATGTAAGAATACAAGTCGTTTCGAATCAGGAGTGGCGTCTCGGAGGAAGGAAGTGGCGGCGGTGGTTCGCGTGGCCGCTGCGTCATGGACTCTCCGAACGTATGTGGCTGGCTCAAACGCGCCCTCGGTCGGCTCGCTCGCAAGGTAGTTCTGGATGCCGGGTAGAACTAGGATCTGGGGTGATGTAGGCAGGAGGCGGAGCTGAGTCGATATCACGTCCGCGGGGCCCTCGAAGGCAATGAGACTGCCGTGGTACTCGGACATTGCGGGGGTCAAAATCCTCGTAGCGGAGGACGGTCGAGATCGGCGCCGAGGCTTGCTGATATCGAATCCTTGGAAGGGGTATCGAAGTCCGAATGGAAGGTATTGATGCGTGGTAGTGGAGTGGCTGACGGAGCGAGCTGTATAAGTGGGTGAGAATGTTTCACTTCGACGCCTCGTCACGGAACAGCTCCAAAACAGCCAGCAAAGCTCAACTTCCCAAGCTCGTGTGGATGATCCTGATCTGGAACAGCCGGCGGCCTCACGAGAGGAAGGAAGGAAAGAAGAGGTCGAATTGGTGGAGACGAGGATCAGCGGGGCGCTTGGTCGTATTCATGCCGGAAGACAAGACCCAGCTCGGGAGAAGCGACGAGGCTTCTTGTGGCGTTATGGGACAGAAGCTCGGGTCGTGCAAGGGAAGCGAACGGGATACAGGAAGTACGGTGAAGGCGGTTTGATGACGGGGAAGGTAGGATCGGATGGCAGGAGAGATCAGTGGCAGCAACCGTCACATTAGAAGCCAAATGGTTAGGCAGAGGCGTCATTCATGTGACGAGAAGATGTGATGAGGAAAGGAACGGAGGTCGCGGGGAAGGAGCGACGGGGTCGAGATCTGCGGGATACGTTCTGCTTTAGCCCTCTTGTCTCTTTTACTCGCTAACTTGCCCCGGAACCATTAGGCAAAAGCGGAAGAGTGTGCTGTTCTGGACTTACTGTATTACATTAAGCCGCGACTATAATTGGCTGTCCAGAATAAAATAGAAATAGGGAAAAAGGGAGCGTCTAAAGGGAAGAAAAAGTCCGAGCCAAGGTTCTTCACCCGCAGTTCCGTACCTGCAAGGAACCGTCGTTTGAGGACGCGCCACGACTAGAGGAAAGCGTGTTGGCGCGGACACGTACCGGACCGATCGTAGGACGGAGGGTGTGGGCCGGGAAAGTTTGGCGCTGAGGCGGCTACCTGCGTGGAAACACGAGGCCTTTTGCTGCGGTCATGTCCCGGTGGCCCGACTACTATTATTACACGCCGTTAGGGGCTGAGGGTGGAAGAGCGAGAGAGAAGACGAGAATTACTGGAGAGATTTTTCTTTGGGTACAGCAGACAAACGGCTCGAGGGGAACCAACAGCACATGTCCAGGGACCGCATCGGGAAGAGTCAACATGCAAGCCATTTCGGGAACCCCTGCCAGTCGGAGCCATGAGAGTGTGCGTGGAGAAGGGGCAGGATGCAACGTTAGGAGTGCAGAGAGAATATGTTTCTATACAAGCTGTGAACAGCCTTGGTGGCTAACCAAGGCAGCCTCTCTCCGACATCTGCTGGTGTCAACCTCGTACCGTATCTGTACGGTTACAACAGATTTCGGGCGGTCCTCAGACTCGAGGCCGAGGAGCCGCGAAGGCAGCCCCCCCCAACCCCTGGCCCTTGCAAGTTGCGGTAAGACTGGGACCCGCCCATGGGGCCACAGCAAAGTTTAGCTGGCTGCCGATCCGGACTTTGCCTTGTTTGCTCGATGTGACGAGCAGGGGTGGCTCCGGCCAGTGCTTGTTTGCGAACGGCCGCTGCCAGTTCAAATGGGAGGCGCTAATTAGCCTGCTAATGAGATGCTCCGGCTCCTCAGCTATGTGGAGTCCGGCTGCACGAAATTGGGGGGGAACAGGCCGTGACGGACTTGGGATTAAATTGCACTGGTGCGGGTTCATGTGGTCTCTCGAGTCCGCATGGGTGGAAGAAGCACGCGTCGTCTGCGCGCTCAAGTCCGCTGGTATATTAGCCGCTAATATCGGGACATGAATTTTTTTGGGCGAGGGTAGGCTGGCCTGAGGGGAGGATCCGGACGGACCTGACACAGCATTGCGCTGCACGGGCCAGCACACCCCGGAATCACTCGTAAAAACCGAGCTTCAGCATCCACCTCCAGAGCGATCTCACCCAGGAACGGAAGCAACCTCCGTTCGTCAGTGTTCGTATCCGCCCCAATTTCATCATTCCAGTCCACGCAAACCCACGAGTGTCCACCGAAACCCACCCCTGGGACCGGCTCTCCGGGTACGCGCATCATTTGAAATCGCCAGCGGCGGGCCGTGGTCGCAGAGCAAAACGACATTTCCCCTTGTGCACAGTTACGTATCCCGCGCACAAGAGGCAGGGATCCCCTGTCCTCCCTCTCTGTTCCCCAACGACGCCGCTCCGCTGATGACAATCAGACTCCCTAACACCGCCAGCGGCGACGAATCCTCCTCTTTGAGAAAGTTTCGGAGTACTTCTCCACATTAGCGGTCTTTGCGCGTAAGACAGCTCTATGTCGAGAAGTGATGGCCTGGGGTGCATAGGGGGACGTCCCGGTCTGAGCGACGAAGAAGCGCAGTTATCTGCGGCAGCTGTAACAGTCCTCATACTCACCGCTCAAGTCTCGTGCTCCGGCTTGTGCCCCCCCAGGTCGAGTTTCCCGTGCAAACAGGGGTAGGAGCAGGCCGTGTCCCCCAGCTTTGTGCGCCGTCACGGATCCGTATCCTCGGGTGCCGAATACTTTTTTGTCCTTCTCACGCCCTCCGTCGCCCCGACGCACTACTTATGACCGTTAGGCTAACGTCTGGCTCTGCCGAAACCTGTTTTGTGTAGCGTACTAGTGCCGAGTAGTCTGACACTGAATTGTACAGCCCCGTACCTGGAGCACCGTCGATGTATGTTTTGTTTAATATAATGTTCGTCACAGTCAGGGCTGCCTGTCTGTCTCTTTCGGCAGTTTCCGTGTTATACCCCTACTAATGACACCTCATACCCGCTAAATGTGAGACCCTTGAAGAGGACGGAAATAAATGCCAACAGCGGAATGGGGGAGGTCCCTGGGGGAGCTGGCCCATTCCGATCCCACTGACGCATGTGAGGATACTACGACGTCGAGTCCCGCAAGCCAGAGGCATAAAATAGCCTTCGTCATTAATCACTTTCACAGGTTCGTCGTCTTCTCTAGTGGACAAGGAGCTCCCCTGCAAATGTTACTCTGATGCACCGGGGTGCCCCACCCGCTGCTACTAACACCCACCAACGCCCGGCGGGCGCCCAGGCCGCGGCCGCAGAGCAAAACGTGATTCTTCCCCCCTTGTGCACAATTCCGCACTACTTCCAGCCTAGTCTACTGTGATTCCAGAGCGCGCGTCCCAAGTCGCTGTGCGATCATTTTTCGTTTCATAAGCGCGGGCGCCGGCCGCCCATCGGTATTTGCGTTCGGAGATGGCGCCGCGAACCGTTAGAACACCTGCGTGAGTTAGAGAGGGAGACCCGGCTTGTTTCAATCGGCTGTTCTTGTCTTGGGCCTCTTCCCGTCACAAGTCCCACAGGCTGTTATTAGTTGTGGGCCATGTTTCTTCCCCGGCGGAATCGCTGCGGAGAGAGTGCCGCGCTTGTGCCAAATCGGGCCATGCACATCGGTATCTGCCCCATCGGCCCCTGTGCGTTTGCAGTCTGTTCGCGTCCCCTCGAGATTGGCCCTTCATATCACTGTAAGTGGAGATAATGTGGTGGTCAGTTCATGGCCGAGACCACTGCGCTGGGTCGCCCGTTCTTGCGTTGGGATTGAGAAGGCAGTTGGACTCTTCCGATCGTGAAAACGGGATGAATTGGTTGCTTTTGCTCGGAAAGCTCCTTACCCCAGTTCATTTGGATCCCTGGGTCGGCATTTTTGGGATGCCGGGGATCAACCCTCAACTGAAGCTGAAGCTGCAGATTCCCGCGCCATCGGGTCATTCCAGGCTACATCCCTGTCCGAGGAACCCCTTGGCATGGCAACCTAATGTGGCTCTCGCGACGAAAGACGGGACGAACCAGAGCCCACGTTCGCGGACCCCCCTGTTGAGGGAGAGTAATGGCGACAATGCTTCTAGATTGGTGGCGCATTTCATACGGGCAAGGAGTTCCAGGCGCCAAGTTTCGAGAAGTCACCGTCCGGGCACCTCTGGAAAGTTGATGAGCCCCATGGGATACAAGGCGTGCAAGCTGGAAGTTCCTGAACGTCGCTACCCGTCTTAGGACGAAAGGATGAAAGCCACGTTATTTATCGTTTGCTCAGCTCGAGTGTACCTCGGCCAATCCAGGGGCGAACCCAGTCCCGCGTTGATGCATCAAATGCGAACGAGCTTCGCACCCGTTCGGACTGGGGCCGGCCGACGTCGACCATGGCACCCGAACGTGTTTGCGATGCAGCCTCTCTCAGTCCCTCATTGGCCCCGAATACGGATGGTTCTTGGGCTGGATGGGAGCCCGCATCTCAATTCATTCAGCGTGCCCTTAATGCTGTGCAGATAATTCCGGCGCAGGATGGGGACATGGCTCCCCTTGACAAACAGCGAAGGGGAACTTCGGGTTTGCCCCCCTCAGAGACTTCACATTTGACGTAAATCCTCCTTCCTGGTGTCTAACCCTAATGTTGAGGTTCACTCCGAAGGCCAATCACAGAAGCAAAGTTACTCGGCCCAGATCAGGCGTTTGGGGAATTGGCCGTAGGGGTGGCGTCCCCAGGCGCCACGTCTCACAGGCTGCCTTTCACCTATCATTTGCGAAGGGATCACCGCAAGGCTGAACTCGTGGCTTCTCATTTCGGCCTACCCAGAGTCACCCTTCTTACACCAAGATATCGGAATGCAAACACTGGCTCGCTCGGCGGCCTGCGTCAATAGGCCGGTCTCGTGCCTTTTGGAGGCCCGCGCGCGCCCCCTCCGGAGACATCATCCCCTGAGGACCGGCATCGGTATTGGAATGGCGCCAACCGTTCTCCGGAGGTCCAGCCCTGGCCTGGCGTCGAACATTCTACGCTTTTCTCAACATTCCTGTGGAACAACAGAGTGGACACGGCCTTCGTTTCGTGCTGGGACTTTCCCGATCTAATCGTCCTCCATCAGAGCCGCGAGCTCAGCCTCCTCCTCGGCGGTCATCCCGCCGTTAGTCTCCCTCTTCTCCTCTTCCGCCGGGCTGTTCGCCGCCTGCTGAATCTCCTTCACCACTGCATCTAATTCTCCAGGCGCGAGAGGCCACGTCCTCACCGTCCCGTCAAGACTAACACTACACACGCGCCACGGAACACCCTGCAGGTCCTTCAGTAGCACTAGGTCCGTAACCTCGTTGAAGTGGCCCACGAGTACAGAGCGTAGGTTTCCCGATGTCCTGTCCCATACCTTCACGTCCTCATCCCTCCCCGCCGTGAAGACCCACGTGTCCGTCGTGACAACCGCTCGTAAGGGGCTTCCGTGCGTAAACTCGTCCTCCGTCGTGAAATGCTTTGCTCTCGAGAGACATTTGGCGGCCCCGTCAGTGCTGGCGGTCCACAAGTCCGCCTCGTCCCCGTCGAATACAAGCTTGCACACGCTCGTCTCATGTTCTTGTATCGTCGATCTCTCGGAACCAGGCACGTCAGGATGAATTTCAGCCAGCTGTTCGTACGAGTCTTTCCGTATGCGCCACCGGCGGATGTGCGGGTCACTGCTAGCGCTGACCACCACGGCCTCGTCGGGGGTAGATGCTGCGGGGTCGACGACTAAGTCTAAGACTGCAAGCATTGTGGTGGACGGGTCCTGTATCGTATGCAGGCGAGATCCAATGCCTGCGTCCCAGACGATGATCTTCTTATCCGAGCCACCGCTGATGAGGACTTCCAGGTCCGAGATGCGGGTCCATAGGAGGGCCTTGACGAAGTCGGAGTGGCCTGCGAACTTGCGGAGGAACTGGCCTGTTGAGAGGTCCCATGACCAAACGGATTTGTCCCATGATCCCGCATAAACGACGTTGTTGGTCGGACCGCCGACGATAAGACTACTTAGGGGGGTTGTAGGACCTTGGTAGGTCTTAGTAACTGTGGAGGTCTGCCATGAATGAGTAACGAGGCTTCTTTGTGAGGGCGTGCAGACTCACCTCGAGGTTTACACGGCGCACCTTCCCGGCCGCTTCGGCGACGAAGACTGAAGCCGGCGAGGTAGGGTCCGCAACGGCTGCAATGATCTTGGACTTCAGTACGACAGGGTTGCCGAACTTGTTGGCCGACTTGGCCTCGCGGCGCTCCCTCTGCTGAATAGCAGCACTTTATCACAGTGTTAGTAATTGTATTTTTCCACAAAGCTAGGTGCATCCCGCAGGTATTCACTTACTCAGACTCAAAGAAGTTCTGTGGATCCGAAGACGCAGCCATCGTGGGTGCGGGGGAGAGGCAAAGTGTAAAGTGAGGAGTGTGGATGGACCGACCGGATGAGGCAAAAGTGACAGAGAAAGGAAGATAGAAGCGAAAATACCTTTTCAATACTCAAGAGCCATTTATATCCCCTCGGGCGTAGGCATGGACTCGCTCGGGCAACACTTTCAAAAAGTCTCCGAGCCCGTGGTTATGGGTGCAACGAGTTCAATTAGGAGAGGAACCAGTTGTTGGCAGGTGGGGGTTGCGTATTGATGGGCCTGGGACCCTGCAACGCGGACCCAGTTTTCTAGTTTAAGTGGAAAACGCGTCGACGCGTTCCATGTAAAGACCACCCGCAAGACAGACCTCTCCGCGATCGAGTTCCCTCCCATTGAAAGCACAACCATAAACCACACGGGGTACATTTCGTCAACGTCCGCGATTGAAGGTACGAAACACCCGACTATGGACTCAACATCCGGGACCAAGCCGCGGCCGCGTCCCGCCCACACCAAGGGCACCACGCGCTGCGCCTACACCCCCGACGGCTCCCGCCTTGTGACTGTCGGCTCAAACAACACCATCCGCCTCTACAAGACGGGTTCCGACGGCGAGCCCACCAACATCGACGAGTGCCCCGAACAGAATGTCGCAGTTGCCACGTCGTCCGAGTTCTTCGTCGTCGGCTCCGAGGACGGCACCGTGTCCCTGTACTCTCTCGCGTCTGCGTCCTTCGAACGCTTCCTCCTACGATGCTCGCTCCCCATCCGCGATGTGGCGGTGTCCCCTGACGGGAAGTGGTGCGCCGTCGCGAGTGATGAGTTGACGGTGAGGATAGTGAATACGGAGGATACGCTTCAGGTGCGGACGCTGAAGGAGCATGGGAGACCGACAAAGCATGTGGCGTTTGATACGAAGGGGACCCTGCTGGCGTTGGCCTGCACAGACGGGGTCGTGTACGTCTACTCGATGACGGCGGAGGCACCGGAGTTGATCAGGAAGGTGGACGGAGTAATTGGGACGTTGGATATCGACTCGGATTGTTCTGGAGCTGTGGCGTGGCATCCGGACGGGCGGTCATTTGCAGTGCCAACTCCGACACGGGAGGTCCAGGTCGTTTCAAAGAACGACTGGGAGAAGCAGCGCAAATTCGCCAATGGCCACTTGGGAGACATCACGGCTCTCGCCTGGTCACCGAACGGCGCTATGCTCGCCACAGCCGGCAGGGACGGAAAGGTGCTTGTGTGGGAGACAAAAACCCAAGGCGTCATTGAGCGCTACCACTTCAACGACGTCATTGACTTGTCGTGGCATTCGAAGAAGAATATCCTCTCCTTCACCACCTCTGAGGGCGAGGTATACATCTACCCGGAATTCATCTCCGACCAGTTCTCCTCATTCCTCCAACTCCCCCTCCAGCCCTCGCCTTTTTATCATGACCCTCTCGCAGAGGTCTCCGGAAATGCAAGGCGGCCAGACGCGGTGGGCAAGGCGGTGCCCTCACGGCCGCGTAGGGATTCCATGGCAAGTCTGGAGGATGCTGTCCTAGATGACCTAGACGACTATGGCGTGGATGGCGACCTTGATGACTTTGTGGTGGATGATGACGGCGCGGGGTACACAACTGGCCGGAAGAGGCCTGCGGAGGACGACGGAGAGCACGCCAGCAAGCGGCGACAAGTCATGCAGCCACAGATCCACGCTGCCTTCCAGCCAGGCTCGACACCCTGGCGAGGTAACCGGAAGTACCTCTGCCTCAACCTCATAGGTGTCGTCTGGACTGTGGATCAAGACTCGCATCACACCGTGACGGTGGAATTCTACGACCGAAGCCTCCACCGGGACTTCCACTTTACGGACACCTTCCTCTACGACAAGGCGTGTCTTAACGAGAAGGGGTCTCTCTTCTCGTGTCCACCCAAAGAGGATAGTGACCTGCCAGCGTACATTTTCTACAGGCCGCATGAGACTTGGACTACTCGAGCGGACTGGCGGACTGAACTGCCCAAAGGGGAGGCTGTCATTGCCATGTCTCTTAGCGACTCGTTCGTTACAGTCGTCACTTCTGCAGGTTACGTACGCGTATTTACGCTCTTTGGGACACCGTACAAGGTGTTCCGGCCAAAGAGTGTACCGCCCGTCACCTGCGCTAGCTGGAAGGACTACGTGCTCACAATGGGAAACGGTGGCGTGGGGGCGGACGGCCAGACGAAGCTGCTATACTCCATCGAGAATATCAAGAAGGATGAGGTGTGCCAGAATGAGGATACCGTAGCGTTGCCCGAGGGCGCCACGATCACCAGTGTGTTTTTCTCGGATAAGGGGGTGAGTAACGTTTGATTTCAGCTTCCTGTGCCATGCGGAAGAATAACGGGCACGACTAACACGCCGGCAGGACCCCTGTATATATGACTCGACGGGCACACTTCTCACTCTCCTCCACTGGCGCCGTCCCTCCCGCGCCCAATGGGTTCCCCTTCTCGACACCAATCTCCTCGACCGCCTCGCCTCCGGCCGCAAGAGCGAGACGTACTACCCCATCGCGGTTGCAGATGACAAGTTCCACTGCATTATCCTCAAGGGCGGTGACCAATACCCGTACTTCCCGCGCCCACTCCTCTCCGAATTTGAGTTCTCTGTCCCACTGGCCTCCGCTCCGCCGCCCAAGAAGGGCGATACCGAGGACGACGAAGGTGGAGAGGATGAGGACGCGATCGAGGCGAGAACCCTGGCGCAGCAGTTTGTCATCACGCGCGTGCTGGCCACGCAGCTGCGCGACAAGCTGTCTGACGTTGGTGGCCACGCTGAGAGGTCGAGGCTGGGGAGATTGGATCTAGAGCTGGATAAGACGCTGTTGAAGATGTTGGCAATGGAGTGTAGGCTGGGCGAGGAGAGAGGGATGAGGGCGCTGGAGATGGTGGAGATGATGGGAGACCGGACAGGGAGGATGTTGGAAGCGGCGGGTAAAGTTGCGGATAGGTATGATAGGCGCGTGTTGGCGGAAAAGATTCGGGAGGTAGGGGAGAGGAGGGTTAACGGGATGGATGAGGATGAGTAGGAGTTCCGTGGCTAGTCCTGGGGTTGTCTGGCTGTGTCGTTGTATACGACAATGATTCTACGTTATTGCCGAGTCGTGTGGGCAGTTGCAGGGCTCTGGCCTGTTATTGGGATTACGAAGTAAGCGCGCTCATGAATGGATCTATGGCTCACTTGATCCTAATTCCACAACCCGTGGTCATTGGTAGCCCGCTCCCGTATCCGTTGCTAAACAGGAGCTAAGTCTAGATCGGTAACCCCCTGTGTGGTTCGGATGTGTCCAGCATGAGCTTCGGGAGGGAGAATATGTGTAGTTCGTGTGAGGAGAGCTGTTTTCGAGCGTGACATAGAGTCAGCAGCCGTGTGATAAGGATAGTGAGGGGCGATCATTCCATTCGTAGCGACACGTGGGAGCGTATGAAGACTCCAGTAACCACCCTACCGATGATACGTCCTGCGCGCGGAATGAAAGCTGCAGCGTCGATATCGATCAGAGGGTTAACAAGACCACCTCGGTAGCTACTTGATTAATGCCGCGGAATACGAAACACTGCTGAAGGCGAAGGAAGTCCTTTTCACACTACTGCACACGGTGGAATCGCAGGTAGTGTCAGCTCTAAAGTTCTTCCCCTCCAGGTCTGCCTTCGTCAACCTACGGCCGTACAGATTACGCGCTTCGCTGCCGGGCCAGCTATTAATGAGCGATGTGCGGGCCATTTGCTGGTGGATTCGTAGAAGTGCGGTGCATCGTCAATACCTCTATCACAAACAGCAGATCACACGCCTACGATTCGGGCTTAGAGAGTTCGGCATTCGAGTTATCCGCATGTTATGTGATGGGGGATCTAAGTCACCCTTTGGCAATATTCCCGGAACCAAGCTTTGAGAACTTCATACAACCGCCGACGTTCGTTGGCCCACGATGTAGAGATTCCATCTCCGCTCTTCCTACACAATGCCTAGTACTAACTTCTCGACCATAATATAGGGCCTCAGGGTGGTCCACCTCGAACTAAACCGGGACCAATACGTAATGGGAAAAGGGACGCCTTATTAGAAGTCGGGTGGGAAAGCATCGGGCGCTGGACTGTGGTGTAAAGGTAACGGGAATCCTCGTGGGTGCCTTCTCTTCCAGAATCTGGATGAACGGGAGGGTTGCCTTGGATCCTAGGATCCCTGGATACTCCCTCCCTATCCACCTTATACAGCTCTCACCAGTGTACTCTCACAGGCCTCCTGTTTCACCTAGCGGACGGCTGGCCTGGCCCTTATGTGAGCGACATCCCCCCCTGCGTCGCAAGAGGGGACATACAACAGGGAGCCCCGGACGGCAGCCTCAGACCAGAATACCGACCGCGGTCCGCCTCAACTGGGTAACAGTCAAGGGACTCCCCACCCCCGGATTCGACTGTGGAGAGCCAGGGAAGGCCCGATCTATCTGTTCTCGAGCATGTATGTGGCGGACCAGACTCAGACCCCCTTTTGCCCAGCGACCCGACGTACTACCGAAAAATCCTTGGAAGAGCAAGATCACTTGGGTCGCGAACGCAAATACTAGCTTTCGTTTCGCCAAGGGCATCCTGCGGCGGCCGGTAATTAGCGCGCGCTTGTGGGTTTGGCTTTAAAGTGTCGGGGTTGCTCGCGAATCGGTAGATCCCACACGGCCCCTTCAGCTTTCATCCTGGTCGCCGCTCCATCAGTTCGATGATACCCAACAGGCACCACGATTCCAGTGAACGCTGGAACGGATACGGTGGCTCCTAACCTCCATCTTCGGCCTGAATCGTGTCCATGTCGGAGCCCTCGCGGGCAGCATCTTTCTACAAGTTCCGGTTGTTCCCCCACTGAGGGAAGTGAGAGCAACCCCAACTACCCCCAGCCTTCACCAGTCGTGAAACCACTAATACTGCCGTTTCATTTCTGTTCTCTAATTCGTCGCATCTTCGCTCGTCGTGCAAGCATGCTGAAACGGTATGGCGAGATATCGTCATCTCCCACGGAGTTGGACCCTAGCCGGCTCATCACGACCAAGAGATTCTCCAAACAGTACCGGTACGTGCAGCTCGTAATTGACACCTGGGGCGAGCAAACAAATCTGATGGACCCCTATGAATACGAGATGACTGCTTTGTTTGAACACCATTACCACCACCGACTCTTGCCAGGGGAGAAATTGAGCAACAACTCGCAACAAACCCCTTCACAATACTTCAAAGAAGCTGTGCGACATTGTCACCCGATATGGCGGCCATAAGGGCGACAGCCGCATCTTCCTCTTTACGGAAGCAAACAGGGAGTACACAAACAATGTTGGAGTGGCCTAGAAGCGGCTGCTGGGATGCTGCAACACATGGCTGAAATGGGGAGGACAGCGGCGATGTGGTTTTCGGGGCCACACTGCTTACGGTACTGCTATCTCCTTCCCCATGGCAAAATGGGACAAGAGCAACCTGCGGCGATTGTACGACTACATCGACCCTATGGATGACAATGAGTGCGTCACAATACGTCGCTTAGTGGGCATTATGACAACCTGGGTCAAACTCGATGTCGATCTGAGGAACGAAGTCGTCGCAAGGAGATTTCTCCGGTGAGACTAGCTCTATCCCCCCTTCAGAGCCGCTCCGGCAACTCTCCTCCACGGCGCGGATTCTAAGCTCCCGCCCTCGCCCCCTTTACAGCCAAATCTGGCCCCCCTGTGACGCTCACACCCAGAGTCGCGAACCTTCAGCCGGCTGTGATTCCCGCGAGTTCAAACTTCGAAAGCCCACACCCCGCTAATACCGCCGGCTCGACGCTAAACGAGAGGTCAAGTGCCCCCGGAAGCTTCTCCGCGGAATTCAGGCCGGTGCCTGATTTCGGCCCCAGCTGGGAGGTAGAGGCCACTTTAGTCTCCGACTGAAGCCCGTTGCGGATTCGGGCTAGCAGGGGCGAGATCGAGGCAGCTTGCTTCCGGCCACCAGTCATCAAAAAGAACCTACAAATCGGATCCTACTAGCCAAATAAGGTTTTACCGGAATCCACGAGGATGGAACTCGTTGTGGCGAATTGCCGGCCGCGTTTAGTCTATTAGAGTGCGCCTTCCGCAAGCAGGAGTGGGCGGGTTGCACATTGGTCGGCTACTACGGAGTAGCTGCAGTAGAAGCTGGAAATAAAGTTTTTTTCTTTTTTTCCCAGGGAAGGTTCACAATAGCGGATTGCACCAAGGCTATCTTGTATGACTGCCTCTTATTCTCTGCGCTCATTTTGATGTATCGATACTACGGGCCTTCCACTTCCTCCGCAGAAGCACTTCTCGGATCCGGGGTGTCGGGTGAAGGCACGCGCCTCCAAACGGGCGCCGTCGCGGGAAGACTTGCCGGGGCGATCAATGCGCTCCCCACCGCGACTGGATCCAGCGTTCTTGGCCCGTCCAAGATCTTGGGTCCTCCAAAGGGCTAAAAAAAGAGCGGGAAGGCAGCTCTCAGAAAGGATCCAACCTCGCAACCTTAGCCGGTTATCGTTTAGTGGTCCTTCAGGGAAGCCCCTGCTGAGAGTTCCATCGCGCCGCTCTGCATTCTGTCTTGGGTTCCACAGAGCTGGGAATTGGGGAACAACACGGTTTGTTGGGGAAGGTCTGGCGTCGCACTGGATGATACTCTGCATTAATGGGAAAGAAATTCGTACCGTTGCACCGTGTGGTGCTCCGGTTCAGCAGCAGGGAATTTTAGCGGGAGATGGGAAGCGCTCAGGCCTGTATGTTTCTCGTTATTAGCAGGGATCAAGGGTCCGGGTCGGGGCCCCGTGTTAAAGGCCAGGCGGCGCCTGAGACTCGGGAAGCTCCCGAGACAAGAACTGATCAGCGGGTTCCCACTTTCCGCAGAAGCTCCGTTTGGCTCGCTCGGTCTGCGAGAGACATGGTTTGGCAATTTTTTTTTTCGGTTACCGGTTAGTACTGGGGTTTGAGATCCTGGCAGAGAGATGGTGATCTGTCATTGGGGCCCTTGCTTGGGCGTTTTCTTTCCTTTCGTGTCACAGGCAAGGCCCCGCCTGATCGCTGTGGTACGGTGCCACAGATGGAGCTCGGTTTTGCGACGAAGCTGAGATGCCCGTCTGCAAGCCACAACCATGTCGTGAGCTGTCACGACCTTGGCTGCTTCTGCCCCTGGGCCCGAGCTCCTGTGCCGCCTGCATTGTCTGGTGCCAAGCTCCAGTTTCCTTTCTCATTCCCCAGGGTGTAACTGCAGTTTGATAGCAGATGTCTACTCCGTCGAAGATCGAGCTACCCATCCCATCTGCAGGGGGAAACACCACAAGCAAACCCGATGCTTCACATATTACGTGCATGCGCCTATTCTCCGAGCGTTATCGCTCTGCGGGCTGTCCCTTCCTTGGCTGCCGACAGTACCGAGGGGGAGGAAAGTTTGCCATCACTGCCCCTTTTATTGGTCGTTTACTTTAAATGTGTGTGGCAGCTAAAACAGGCGTCGGCCGAATAAATTGCTCTTGATTACCTCCTGCTATTTCGAGAGTATCTCCCGCTGGGTTACCTTTATTAGGCGGGGAAGGGGGGAAGGGGGAGACGTGCAGTGTCCCGTCCCTCGTATGTCCGACCAACCACAAAGTAGAGGAAGACTCAGACAGGAAAATCGATCATCCCGACTCCTATCTTTCCCTCCCTCCCAAGGTTTTCCCTGTGATTCCGGGCTCTGATATTAAAGGTGTCGAAGGACACTTTGTCTCTGTGCCTGGCTAGACGTCGTGAGACGGCAGCCGCTTACACTGCATGGCCACCCTTCCAGCCCGCCGGGACGGGTAAAATCCAGAGGGCCTCGAGGCAGTACTCTTAACTTAGCCCTTCGCCCCATGGCGACGTAGGGTGGCCCCGGACAGAGCTGGGCTTATCTTGAGACGTGGCCGCCACGGTCTCGAGTGCGTTGTGCTGACATGGATTGATACGAGCAGGAGAACATGAGCCTATCACGTCTTATTGAGATTATCCCTGCTCTTATTTCAAGACCGCGTGGCATCGATCCTTGCAGGGCGAAAACCTCCACTTTGCGAGTGGAGTGCTGACACGTTCAGCGTATTAGCGACTGGGTCTGCACAAGCTCTGGGATCTGGAAAATATGATAACTCACGCGGACGGGGCCATTTTCTCCGCGCCTGTGCTCGCGATCGGCGAGGCTCCAGCTATGAGATTACAGGAATTGGCATCCATGCAGCGCCGGGCGCTCGAGCCAAGGCCTGATCTAATCGTCTCCTCTGGGTCGTACTAGTACCTTGAGACAGCCGTCTATGGGGATCGCGATCTTCTCTGGTGCCCGTTTGATCCTGGAGCTTGGGGCTGTGTCACTTGAATAGCTTGGAGCTTTACCAGGCAAGGAAGAGGGCAACACGACAAGGAGAAGACGCCTAATCTTTTCCGACAGCTCGTCTCCTGCAGCTGGATCAGATTTTGATTCCTGTCGTTCTCTGTCTGCGCTGGAGCCCCTTCTTGCGGCAAACGATTGACTTTCCTCTCCAGGAAGGAAGCACAGGGAGTACGGCCCGTCAAACTGCCCAAAATGTTCATACACGTGCCCCAGTGCATCAGGTGGTACTTCCCAGCCAGGAATGTGGGTATCCCCTGAGGCTCGCAGCCCCCAAAGGCGGCCGTCCGGATCATACGGAGCTCAGCTCCAGGACGGGGTCATGCGGGGCCGCGGTCTCGGCCGGGATCGCCGTCCAGATATCATGTCGGGTTTGCGGCCGGCGCCGATAAAGCTTGCTCTGGTGGCAAAGTAGTTCTGTGTGGCGTGTAGCTCCGTCCGTGGCACCCTCGCAAGCTCAGGCCAGCGATAAACGCAGCGACGGCGCATTTTCTTAGCGTTCTAGCTTGTGCCATTTCTCCGCAGTGCGATATGAGATCGGGCGGCGACCACTCGATTGTTCGAAGACGGACCGGGATGAAGCATGTTGTGGGAGGTTGCACGTACCCTCCGTCATTCAGTTTGCCGTGTTGCCCTTGGAGCCGATGATGGTAGCTTCGTGGCGTCCAAAATGTCATCCGCCGGGATCTTTTGCACCGAGACAAGTATCGGTACATGCCTGAATCTCCGCTACATGCTTGAAACCCCTGCCGGCTCTGTCATCCGTCCATCAGTAAAGTCTCTGGACGCGGAATCAGCCAGCGGCTTTCGTGCAGGAGGATCCCGCTCCCCATCCCGACCCTGGCATCCATCACATTGGCGGAAGAGCTGGGTTCCAGGATGGTCCCCATTGCATCCACTGTCCTTCTTCCATACATGTACAGGGCAATCAGCATTAATTACAACGCACGAGGATGGAGCACATGTAATGGGTCCCTGATTCAGATTCAGCAGGCGAACCATGTCCCAGGCGGTTGCGGTTCCGCTCTTTGCCAGTGCACTGCCGGTGTGCAGGGCCATTCTCCCAAAGTATCTCCAGTGCTTGTGCCAAGTGACGGGGTACCGAATACCCTGACCACTGCCCGCCACGACCCCTGTCCTTTCCAGCCAGCCGCCATTTCTGCAAGGACTCCTCCAAACTGGACCCTCCCGTCTCGTCTTGGCGTACCCTTCCCGCCACCCTCCATCTCCATCCTCTTTTTGAACCCGCCTGGAACATGAAAGGGAAGACCGAAGGAAGCTGGAGAACCGGGTCTGGAACTTCTCTCGCGCTCCAGGACCACGCTACTTTAGGAGAAGCCGCGCTTCTCCACACGTTACGGAGTACATCATGCAAGCGCGAGCCATGGCGAGTGCCAGCGCCACGCTTGGCGGAACTTGAACGAAGGCCCTATTCATGGTTTCGTCTTGTCGGTTCCCAAAGCCGAGGTGCCCGCTTGTCGTTCGGCACCCCCACACCCCCCGATAGAGGGAAGTTACCTGGGGACATCACATCAAGAGCTGTCATGCTGGACCCTGCCGCCCGGCCAGCTTCCATACTACCCTTCAGTTATAGCTTGCTCGTACGGGGTATTACAATGTATCCTGCCGCGGACGGCGATGCTCCCGCCGTCTCTTGAAAACAACCTAATACCTTCCTCCCGATCGACGCCAGATGCGGCCTTGCGTCCGACTCTGTGACCCTTTCCATGCGCGCCTGCTCACAAGTACACATTGAATAATTTTACCCACCCACCCTCGACAAGGTAGCTGATAAACCCCCTCGTTCATTCGTCGAAAAATCCCCACCCGCCTCTTCCCCAGCGCACCGACCGATCGAGAACATCAGATCGAACTTAATTTCCGTCAAGATTCGACGCCGACTCCAGTCCGGTCCTCCCTTTCCCCCCTCCTCCGCCCCCGAACCAAAGAAGAAAAAGAAGGGGACCGAGAAGAAAGAGGGAAGCCTCCCCCGCCCCCCTGGTTGCCACCTTTTGCGCCTCATGGAAGGCTAAAGTCGTTCCTTTCTGCCAAAGTGGGAACTACTAAGCTTAAAATCTTCCATTCCGTGGGAAGGTACTCCTTTCGGGGCGACGCGAGGACGAAGAGAAACGAAAGCGAAAACGCGCATGCACACACCCCTTCTGTGGAGGATATCCCCGAGATAACCTCTGCTTTTGCTTTCCCTTTTCCGCCCTGCGCACCCCTTTTTACCACCTTGCTCGCCACGGTCAAAGCGGCTGGAGCTTTTTTTTTTTACTTTTAAAATACCGAAAGCACGCTTGCCAGAATAGTGTCGAAGCTATGAGGTAAATCCCATGTTCCAATCCCCGATCCCTACCCTTTTTTCCCCTTCAATTGCCACGCCCGTAGTTGCGCGTCGCATCTCCGCACTTTGTTGAGAAATCACCACCCACGTCGCATCACAACCCTGTCGACACCGCACATACGAAGAGAGGGGAATACAGGAAGACTACCACCGAGACAAAGAGCAGCGGGAAACTGGACATGATGGCGACCCGGACGCTTTCTCGACCGCCTACTAACGGCATTCGCTCCGCAGTGTCCATGGCTGCCGCGACTGAACCCTCCCACCGAAACCGAACCGTTGCAGGCGGCGCCGAAGACCCAGCTTCCGCGCGAGTCGTTCCCATCCCTACCCCGAAGATCCAGATGTCGGCGCCGTCCCCCACAGACCCTATGGACATCGGCTCGCCGACCAAGACCGCCAACATGCAGGAGTCTGGCTCCAACAACGTCGGCGACGGGGCGAACGCTAACGGTGTCGCGGTCAACGGCTCCGCGCCTCCCTCGTCCACGCCCGCTTCTGCTGCATCCTCTACGACAAGCACGAACACGACGGGTAAGGCGAACACGACCGCGGCCGAGCAGCCGTCGACTTCGAACTCCAATTCCATGCCGGCGCCCCCCGCGGCGGCCGCCGCGGCGGTCCACCAGCCGAAGATTGTCCAGACTGCCTTCATTCACAAACTCTACAAGTGAGGCAACCCACACCACCCCTCCCCCCTCTCCTTTCTCCCCCTCGGGTGCCCCTCCAGCCCTGATGTGATCCCGGGATCAGAATTGGAATCGGAATCAGGGCATCTAACTCTAAGATCTCGAGACTCTAACGGCGTTATAGCATGCTAGAGGATCAGAGCATCCATCACCTCATATCTTGGTCCCCCAACGAGGATAGCTTCGTCATGTCGCCGACGCCTGATTTCTCCAAAGTCCTAGCGTAAGTGAAGCGTACTCAGGAAAGCGCCGGCTGTATCAAAATTCTCATGCATCGATGCAGCCAATATTTCAAGCACACCAACATATCCTCCTTCGTCCGCCAACTTAATATGTACGGATTCCACAAGGGTAGGTTTTCCCCGGTTCCGAGTTCTGTCAAGGAGGTCGCTGATATCAGTGCAGTGAGCGATGTCTTCCACACGACGAGTCCCGATACCGCGCTCTGGGAGTTCAAGCATGGCGGCGGCAACTTCAAACGCGGGGACCTCGTCGGGCTACGGGAGATCAAACGCCGCGCCTCGAAACACTCCCTCGTGCACCGCGAGTATAACAGCCAGAAGCCCAGCCCTCTGCAGCCGGGCACCCCCGCTGAACCCATGCCCATGGCTCACGATACCGGCGACGCGAGACTAGCGGGCATCGAACACACGCTATATGACTTCGGCGTCAGACTACAGAGGAGCGAGGAGAGCGCGCACTACATGCATGTGAAGCAGCAGGCTGTGTCGGAGATGCTTGCAAAGTCTATGCAGTTCAACCAGGAGCTCACGAGGTTACTCCTGGCGGTCGTCCCCTCGCCTGACCACCCCGTACATCGTGATGGTAAGTCGTTCAGGTTTAGGGTAATCACGCTATAATTACTGACGAGCTCTGGTAGTGGTTGCCCTGCAGAACGAGATACATCGGCAGAGCGAGGTGATGCGCTCGATGGATGAGCCGCACGAACAGTTCGCGACCCGCCAATACTTCTCCAACATCGAAAACGGCCCGGTATCGCCGCGCCAGCTGGCGCAGGACGACCCCCGGCGCAACAACCTCAACGTCCCCCCGCCCGGCCGCACCAATAACTTCTATCGTCCGTCCGTCCCCTCAAACCTCTCCACCAACGCCCGCCGCCCTTACGGCTCCTTCGGCGCCAGCACAGCCCAGACGTCTCCCAACTCGCTCCGCCCGCCCCCGCCCCCGCCGGGCCCTCATCCGCTCTCCAACGTCGAGACGCCGGGCAACCTGGGCCGCCGGCACACCGCCGCGGACATTCGCGCCCACGGCTGGCAGTCGAACCCGGGGCAATACCCGCCTCCTAACGTCCAGTGGCCTCCCTCCCCTAGTCGCGCTCCCGAGGATCAGCGTATCCGCGAGTCGTTCTCTTCCTACTCTCTGGCAGCGGCGACGCAGCGAGGAGCACACTCCCGGCCCGCTACGCCGCCACCGCCCTTCGCGAACGGGGATGCGTTCGGCGGTTGGTCGTTTGGGTCCGCAGGGAGGGGCGACAACAAGAATCTAGCGGTAAGGGATGGATCGGGGCCGCCGACGAGGAGGGGGAGTATGGCGCACATACTCAACCCGGCGGACACGGCGGAGAAGGAGGAGGAGGACCCGAGGGGCGATGACGACAGGAAGAGGAAGAGGATGCAATAGGACTAGGGAGGGCTTTTTCCTACTTGTGCACATTCCAGTTGTCGAAGCCGACTGCATCTATCACGATCTCTGAGCCAGCGAGCCCGCGCCAAGAGCCATATCGATATCACTGCGCCGGCATTCGTATATACTCCCTCTTAACGCCACAACATCTTCGCATCGGCATGTCGGAGGTTCGCCCGACTCCAGGAAATTCCTCTCTCTTATATACATGTGCTTTTGTAACGGCCTCTTCCGGCGCATCAGGCGGTTTTCGGCTCGACTTCTGTCTTTCCTCGTCCCCTTAAGGAGTAAACCCCAAATCTTTTCGGTTTATCTTGTCACATCTCTCGTTTTCTTATTCTTCTTTTCCTGTTCTCATACTCTCTTTTTTGTGGTATATCCAAGTCGGCGGGTTCGAGTAATGGACTCTTATTTTCCCTTTTTCTCCTTGATTTTTTATATACTGATATTGTGGGATCTTAATGGAGGTTGTGAAGGAGGAGTAGGGGAAGGACAGAGAGGAGGGAAGGGTGTTGGTTATTCTAAGGCGGAACGATGTCTTGGACGAATGTTACGAGGGCAAACGTTGGGGGTCTAGGTTTTCTTCATTGCATGGGTGGAAGGGAGCGGGCTTTCTCTTTTTTTGTTGGACCAAAATCCGGGTGTTCTGTAGGTTCTTTAATCCTGTGGATGGGGGAGTTGGGGAGGCTTTGTGGAACCCGGTACGCAGCGGGGAGGAAGTGCAAGGGAGGACGAGAGAAGAGGGTGGGCAAGATAGGGAATAGGAATTGGAAGAAACTCGACGTGAATAAATTTTCTATGCAATGTCTATTGGGTATCTTATAAGTGATTAGGGGTTCTACTCCGCAGTCTTCCGCTTCTTCTTGTTCTTCTTCCGTTTCGATTTAGAGCTCTCGCTGGGCACGGGTGTCTCCGCCGGAGTGGAACCCTTGATATATTCCCGCTTTTCCTCATCTTCTTCTACTTCCCCCTCCCTCGCCTTGGCCTGAATATTCGCCTCAGTCCGTTTTTCTCCGGCCTCACCATCCCCAGAGGGACGTACAGGGTCCACGCGCCTCTTCTTCTTCCTGCCAAGCGCACTCCTTCCCACTTCCTCCTCACTATCACTATCCGGCATCCCACCCGCTTTCCCCTTCTCATTTCCCTTACCCTTCACCTCATTTCCCTTCCCATCCACGTCCCTCCTCCGCTTCCCCAGTATCCGCCTCTTCAAATCCTCGTCCTTATCGCTTTTCACGGGCTTCCCTGCCCCGATCCCCATACTAGCCTCCAACCCCCACGTCTCCGCCTCCTCGTCCCTCTTCTTGCTCGCCTCCTGGTGATGCCTCGCGCCATTGGTATTGGTACTAGCTTTGGATAGGTTGGTATTCGTGTTCCTGGCCGCATTTACTGCGGGCGTGTCCCGAGGGGCGGCGGGTTTGGCACGCGAGTGGCGGTTTGACCAGAGGGAGGTGATGGATGAGCGCGTGGAGAAAGCCGCGGTGGGATCGGGGGTGGAGGTCATTTTGACGGGACCGCGGCGGTGTAACTGACTTTCTGGACAGAAAACTGAGAGCAGATTTCTTCAATTGGACTTTTTCCCCTTAGCCCTCGCTGAAATGAGTGACGAGGGGTCCATGAACTCGAAATCAAAAAGCCAAGGGCCGTCCTCGAGCTGATAAGATCGGCTCGGTGGAGCATATCTTATCAGCACGTGATAGGCGAGCTGTCCCGTGCGTGGTGCCAGACAATGCCGGACCAGCGCCTGGTTGGGCGTACTGTTGTCCCTGTCACGGCAGCGGCGGGCCCACTCGGCGAGCACCGATTAAGCCCTCCGAAGGAGAAGGCTGACAAGGCGCACGAGAGTGGTCCCCTCAGACTTTCCTGCCGCCCAGTTTTCCACACGTCCCCAAGTCGACTTGATCCCACGTTTCTCCTCGTAAGCTGCCTGTGTCTTCTAGACAAATACCGGTCAATTCTCTTATCTTTTTCCTTGTCGGACACCCAAACTCGACCACGGAACTTTTTGTCAAAACACACCATCCAGGAGACGTCACGATTCTCTTCCCGGCTGGGCACATCCTCCTTGGATCAGGCACTTCCGGTGACGTATGAGTGGCCGTTCTTTCCTTGAATCACGGTGATAAAAGCCATTTTCTCGAATAGCGCAAACCAACACCACACCTGCCTACGATGGCGACAACCGACAGCGCAGCGCCCGTGGCCCTTCACGGGCAAGCGGGCGCCTCCCGACGCGGAGAGCAGTCGAAGCGAGAGAAGAAGCGCCAGCTCCTCAACGACCGCATATCTGTCCTCGTCGAGAAGTTCGACCGCGACCGGGATATGACCTACCGCGACCAGCTCCAGAAGATCCAGGTTGACACCCGCCTCGTCCAGCGGGTCGACCCCTTCTCCGACGACGCCCCCGAGCTCATTGCCGAGCTTCGCGAGGAGCACAGGAATTATCCCAACCAGAACGTGCTCTCCGAGAACGCTCGCAGCCTTCTGGACATGGCGGGCCCCAAGTTCCAGGACTGGGCGCAGGCCGTCGCTGATCTGCACGAGCGGAGGGATTACCAATTGACCCGGCAGCACGTAAGTCGCAGTAGCAAGAGTTTCCAGTGCACAATGGGCCCTTTTGAAGAACTTACGCTGACTTCTTTGCACGCGATAGTACGAGTACCAGCGAAAGCGACAAGAGTACAAAAATACCTACAACTACAAGATCGAGACCGCTAAGCGCGAGCATCAGGCGCTGACCGCGACCCTGCGTGACCGCCTGATCAACTCGCTCGCGGCAAAGAAGAACCGCCTTAATAAGGAAAAGGAGGCGCTCGAGGTTTCCGACTCGTCGGCACTACTCTTCCACCCCAACCAGTTCAGCATTACGAACCCCGCAAGCCCGGGTGGAACGCACGGCAAGCGGACTACGCGCCTCCGAAAGGACACCGAAGACATCGGCATCGGCGACAGCAAGAAGCGGAAGCGGAATGCCAATGACGATGATGGTTCTCCTGCTCCTGGCCGCCGCGCCCTTGATTCATCTGGCACCACTCCTCTCTGGCAGTCGGAGAAGCTCCGCGTAGCGGCCAAGCAGAACGGCCCCATCTACAGCATCGACAAGCTCTTCACCGACAAGGAGCTGACCATGACGTACAACACTGCTGCGGTGGCCGCTCACAACTACATCCTCCGACACCGCGGCAGCGACGGGCTCGATTCGCGGGACGACAGCGAGACGAGTTCGTCGGCCGATAACGACGACTCGGAGTCGGCGCCTATGATGGAGCGGGCACCGTCGCACGCGACTAGGAGCACGCGCGGGGCGGCGAACCAGAACGTGATTGACCACAAGGTCCTCGGCTTTGAGGCCGTCTCGGACATCGAGCTCCCCGGTAACCTCGAGAAGCTCCAGGCCCTGGACGCGCCCAAGATGCCGACCATGGCCCCCTCACAGTACCTCAAGCCGCCCACGCGGTCGCAAGACCACAACACGCCGTCGTCACTGCCCAGCGACTCGTCGAACGCGGATCTGCAGATCATGTCGTACTTCAAGCAGTTTGACCAGCGGTACAAGTCGGGGAGTGCGCTGAACCTGAACAGAAGCTTGAGGAGGGCGCTCGAGGCGGCGGCGAGCCCCAAGGCGGATGGGAGGTTTGTGGGGTACGTGGGGGGTCCGAGGCAGGATCCGGAGGATATTAGGAGGGATCTTGGTCTGCCGCCTAGTGCGGCGGAGCATGCGAGTCCTGAGAAGCATCTTTCGGTGAGCCATGGCGGGGTGGCGATGAGTCGGCAGAGTAGCCAGGGTGGTGTGGCTATGAGCAGGCAAGGGACGAACGGGAGTGGAAGGGGCAAGGGGCGGAAGAACCAATAGGGGGTTCGTGTGGCGTTGTTGGTACCTGGCAATGCTGCAGGTTTGTCCGTGTTCGATGCATAGCACGGCTGGTTTTCTGTTTATGATCCCAGTCCGCTCTCATGTTTCTTTGCTCGACCAGCTCTCATACTGTACTCTATCAAGAGCGTTTCCGGGATATGTGTAAGGCTCACTTGGGCCAGGCGCATCGGAGTTAGGAGGGTTCAGTTAGTTACCTCGAGGCCATAGTTTTAGATAAGTGATTTCTCATTAATCTCATCATGTTCTCATACCCCAATGTGTAAATGTGAACAAACTCGACGGAATATCAACGATGCGCATGCCAGGGCTCTCCAATGCTAACGAAAGACATATATCATACCAGCCTCCCTACGAACCCGCTCAAGGCCCAAACACAAGAGCCCTGACCTCGATACTTTCCCTTCCCTCCGCATCCTCCAGGGTATTGGGGTGCTCGAATGCCGTATGCGGCAGCCTTCCGCCCTTCACCTCACTCCCCTCCTTCAGCGCCTCGCTGTCAAAGCACTCCAAAAGGATCCTCTCGTTCCCCGTCATCCCACTGAGATACATCCACTTCTGGTTGTCGTTCCTCGCAATCGCCGCCGTCTGCCCCGTGTACCCGCTGGGATAGATGTGTGAGACGGGGATGATGTCCTTGTCGTCGACCGTCGCGGAGGACGCAAAGGCCAGCGGGAAGGACTCGACGGGGTTCTTGTTGAGGGGCCTCCAGACGTTGATGATGCGGTAACGGCCCTTCAAGAGCCTCTCGGCGTCGTCACCCAGGTGCTTCTCCACGCGGAGGGCGGCGGATTTGGCCGTCTGGTCGATGTGCGCCATTAGCACGGGCCCGCGGTGAGCGTTGGGGTCCGCGCGGCGAATGGTGTGGTCGAAGATGACGACCCTGTTGGCGCCGGGGACGTTCTCGAGGAGCAAATTCTCGACCTCCGGGTAGTAGTTCTTCTCGATGGAGGCGTCGTCCGTGAAGTTCTTCTCGGCAGAGTCTGGGACGCCCGAGATGATGGCTACGGCGTCGTGGTCGAGGGTTAGGGAGGACTCCTGGCCGCGGACGTCGTGGACAGTTATCTCCTCGGGGGCGGGCTCGAAGTTACGCTCGAGGGGCTCTTTGATGAGGTTGTAGGGGGCGGAGCCGTCCTTGGGGGGGCGATAGAAGGAGACGTTGGCGCGGACGTCGCCGCGGGGGACGCGGGAGGACTGGATGGCCATCTTTGGGTTGGTATGTGAGGTTGGATGCGAGGATGTGAGGTTGGATGCGAGGATGCGAGGATGGAGGCTATCGCGGGGATTAAGGGTCCGTAGATTTGTTTATTAGATTGGGAAAGTGCCCTTCTATTGAAGCTTCTTGCGATGTTGCGATGTATTGGAGGTAGATTTCCGGTATTGTTAGCGGGGTATTCAATGTGTGAACTGTCGGCTTATGCTGCTTGGCTGTGTGATGTTGAGACGGCATCCAGACGTTGAAGCGCTCTTATATATTTCACGGACCGATGTTACAAACCGCCCCTCGATTTGAAATCAAACCCTCATTTCAAAGCGTCCCTGCACACTCGTCCGGCCCAAGTCGCACCACTAATCGTCATGACGCCCTTCCGCGTTTCTTGATTAGACAGAGCCCCGATCACGTCATCGCGCCTTTTCGCAGAAAACTCCCGGTCGCGAGGCCGTTAACAATCCTATGAAGGGCGTAGGATTATTCATCACGCCTCCGGGGCACGCCTATTAGCCGACTGGCCCCCGGCGGCGTTGCATTCGAGAATCTGGGGAAGGGCGCAGTAAGGAAGTTCGGGATTGGCTTGCAGGTGCCCTGCCGG
Source organism: Microascus cirrosus (assembly GCA_030271035.1). NCBI lineage: Eukaryota > Fungi > Ascomycota > Sordariomycetes > Microascales > Microascaceae > Microascus > Microascus cirrosus. Next base: position 134,806 of record JAMBUN010000283.1, on the reverse strand, counting down.
CGACGTCCGGTCGCCCCGGCAAGTGCAAAGATCGCGCATAGGCTCGGCATTGCTATAGTGAGTTTCTTTGTCATTGCACGCCCAGTCTTGCTTCTTTTCGGACAGCTCGGAGTCCTCGGGTCTGCGACCTCCGCAGCCTCCATCTTGTTGGAATTTTCCTGCCTTGAGCATCGCTGGAGCTGCGTGGATAGCCACTTTTGGATATAATCGTAACGCCTTAGGAGAATGGGCCACCACAATCGTGTTTTTACTGGGGACGCCTCGGCGTTACACGGGGCTTGGAGCCCTCCGAACAGCGCCGCCAAGTAAGTCGACTGCCCCGCATATGAGGCACAATGCCATTGTCCTCTAACCTGGGTGGTATAGCTTCTGCGAGGAGGACTACATCGTGACCCGCTGGGTCGCCGAGTTCATCAACAGCCTCACCAACTTCGCCTACGGTACGTGACGCCTCAAGACGGGATCAGGGCACAGACGCCCCGGGATCACCGCTAAGCCTTTGCAAACTCTACAGTCTTCTTCGCCTTCCGGTACATGTACGGCCCTGGCAGCCACGGGCTGCTCTCCCCTAGGCTGGACTTCATGTCCGTCTCCATCCTCTTCGTTGGTGTCGGCTCGTTCCTCTTCCACGCCTCTCTCTGGCAGTCGTTGCAGTTCGTCGACGACCTCTCCATGATCGTGCTTGGCGCGAGCATGCTCCACGGGGTCTTCACCGTGCGGCAGACTTCCTCCCAGAGACGGGTTACCTCTTTCGTACTGGGCGTTGCGGTGGTAGGCTTCTCGGCCTTCTATGTGTGGTCGGGCAAGATCACATATCACCTCTTGGCCTTTACGAGCCAGATACTCCTGATCCTGGCACGCTGCATATACCTATTCCACTGGGAGGCTGTGCGGTTCCCGGTGGATAAGGTGTGGAGCTGGCGCTACGGACAGTGGGGTGCTATGGCTATGTTCCTGCTGGGGTATCTGCTGTGGAATATCGACCTCGAGTATTGTGCTGAGCTTAGGAGTCTCAGGGCGAGGGTTGGTGTGCCGTGGGCGTTTGGGCTGGAGCTGCATGGGTGGTGGCATGTCTTGACCGCTGTGGGAGCGGATATGTTTATCCGCGTTGTGAGGGATATTCATGCCTGGGAGGCTCGTGGGAAAGGCCGGGCAGCCGAGGGAAAGGACGAATGATTGTACTTCGTCCGTCTCCGCCAGGCCACGCGCGCAGAGACCTACCCGTGCTCCTCGAGGCATTGCCAAGCAGAGTCGTCCGGAGGGGACGAGTCGGGGCCATGTCTATCTCCCTTGGCTCTGCCGATACCGGGTTTCTTGGTCTGGGTTAGGCCATCACACACTTACCACATATGCAGCGCAAGCAAAGACTAACGCGGCAACCCCTGTGGCAGCGTCATCACAGCCACAAAACCCTGCCCGCGTATACGGTCGGCGCCCGGTCAGGAACGGGATAGAAAAAGCTCCAACTTCCGGGCGCGATAATTCGCTGATGGTAGAGTGCCCATGGCCATCGTCCGTGAATGTTCTGGCCCTTCCTAAACGAACTTTGTGAATAGAAGCCCTATGGTATAAGACTATCGTCTGACAGGTCCGGGTTGGAAAGCATGAGGATTCTGATTTACTACCGTGGATTGTGAGGGTATGAATTCGCGTTAGCCTGCTTTGCGAACCACCGATCCGAAACAACAAAGTTGTAGTGTGTCCAACCACAACCCTTCTTTCTCTCCGAACAGCTCGGACCAGGTCGGATGGGAGGTTCCCAGTCTATGAGTCAAAGCGGCGGGTGTGTGTAATTTCCAACGCCATGAGCAGCCCCTGCTCCCCGGGCCCGAGGTCTCGGGACAGCGTTTGGTATATACTGAGTCCGACGCCCAGACGCAAGCTTCAAGTAATAGCTGCGCTGTGTGGCGTCGTTGCGGGTGTAACGAGTGACCGACCAAGATTAGCCGCCGCTCAGGACGTCGTACCCATATGATAAAAGGATGATGCCCTGGCTGTGCAACACCCATCCCCCGGATCCGGCCCTTTTCTGGTGGCACCTCCGCCGGCTGCTGCCCTCAAACCCTAGTTCACACCCATGCTCTTACTCATGCTTATCGCGTTCCTTCCAGCCTTATCTGGTGGAAATGGTGTAGATAATGCGTCATAGGGCTCGTCGAGTCTCAAACTGACTCGGTGAGGGACAGTGACGTCTGTGGGGCCCACAGCGCACCGGGAGTCAATGCGGTTCCACACATCGTGGGGTTGATGTTTCGAGAGCGCTGGCAAAACTGCTGTTCTGGTCCACTCCCTGCCTGCATTATGCCCAACGCCTTGAATCTTTTCGCCCGCCTAGAGTGAATCTCGTGGTCTTTGCTATCCGATCTCTTTCGTACTCTCTGATGGCATCCCCGAGCGGAGAGGCGTTCGGTACGGGCAAAAGGGCATGACTATAATCGTGGGGCGTGGTTGTTTATCAACAGTCTAATAGAGGCCAAGTAATTCGGAGCTATGGCCTGCCCTTTAACTGCGGTAATGTGACCGTCTGCTGTCTCTGGGTCCGACGACACCGGCCGCCACCGGCCCCACCGGACCCCTCGATGCCATACCGGGAACCTCTCCGACGATCGTATGGCAGCCAGGTCCCGGGCTACCTCGTAATTGGCCGATTGGAAGGGTTGGAGACCACATGTGGGGCCACACGAGGATTCTTCTGCTTTAGGTCTGACGAGCGAGGTCGTACTTACGTAGGCAGAGCTAGATCGGGAAGGAGGTTGAGCCCGACCATACAGACAATGGTATATGATTGTGGGGATACGTAGAAATATTAGGCGAAGCGACGGAATGCGTTCTGTAGCATCCCATTGGTGTCTGCATCTGTACGATCTTTACCAACTCGACGGGGAAGGATCACGTCTGCGTCGAATATTTCGATCTCGGTCTAGCCCACTTACACGCGAGTGTTGCCACTTGCCCTGTGGTGTCTGGTGCGACAATCTCCTCCACCCTCGAACACGACGCCCTTACTGTATTACACAAATATCAATATGATATATCAACTAAGCTTTTATTCCCCAGGCGAGACTGGGGTAAATGCCCGGCCGCGTTCCAGGGACCTGGGTTGGAGATGTATAAAGATATCCAGATATGTGCTCCCGACACCACATTAAAATGTGACGAGTAAAATAGTGAGTTAAGAATAACAACGGATAATTAGGCGAAAGTACCTTGCGAGATAACCCTTACCACTTCAGGCATCGGCTGTGCCCGATCGCGCTTGATGGTGAGTCTTCCGCAGATCGCCGGATCGTCGGCTCTTCTGCATCCAGTGGGACGGGTGGGGTTCCATTCCGCTTCGGCTTCGTATTCAAAGCGATTGCCGGAGTTCTCAAATTATACGGCATACCAGACGCTTATGGGCCGGGTCCCTGGTGCTTATCCCCGGGCGACATGCCAGTCGGCCAAGGGGGCATTTGCCAGCTGATCGGCGCTGGGTTGGTGTTACATGGCATGCTGCGGGAGATGGCCTATCCGGTACTGATAATGAGGGGATGGGAGATCTCTGGTTATGTTCATGTGTGGGTTCGATCGCCAAGGCCTGGGCAGGGGGATCGAAATCGATCGGGCAGGACCAGAAATGATGCTCTATTCCCACTGATGAGATGCGACGCCATGACTGTGATGTGAGCTTGACGCGATCAAACTTAAGAAAGCGTCAGCGTTTCATCGGATGCTTCCTGTGAATGGATCCACGAGCGACTGTGGGGAGAAATGCATGAACTATGAACACACCACGGCAGACTATTATAGTTCGGAGTCTGGGCTTGAACTGGCGGAGGAGCGGTAAGCTATATGCTGCTATTGAACCGATGATAACGAAACGCAGGCTGGTCGGGGGGTGGGGCCCTGACGCCCATAGTGGAGATGCCATGCTGTCGAGGGAAGGCGAAGTCAAGCCCCGCTGCGAGCTCCTTCCCTCCTCTGTGCTTCCGTACCGAAGTATCTCCACGTGCTTCTCACGGAGGCTGCATCTGGCCGCTGTCGTGCCGACACAAACTCCAGAGTCTCTCGCAGTCGCGAATTCGATGAGGTATCAAAACACGCGGTCCTATTTTAACAACGGTCACACGCAGCCCAGAGGCACGGGGAACAACATACCTTCCACCACCTGCAAGTACACCACACTCGCATTCCTAGATGTCCGGACATATGCGTCGTCGCATCATCTGATAATGGAATTCATGGGGAAGTTGTGCGACCGCAGGGATGAGATGGATGGATGGTAAGTTGGTTCCCCTTTTGGGTATTTCAGGCGTCACGAAGCAAAGGATAATCCTGGATACTTGCCTTCCTGGGATCCTGCAGTTCGCATCAAATACGGATGGCACCCAAGCATGCCATCTGGCCATCAGCAAACAATAACCACTGCTGAGCTGCCTCCACGCCTTGAAATTCCTGCGCTACGGGTGGGGCCCGCGAGACTGGCACGCACTAACAAAGCTAAAGTTTGCCTCCCAACGCCCTATTCAGGGGTATTGAGGCAGGCCCGCAAAATACGGAGTAACTCCGTATTGGGTGGGGACCCTGGTGGCGAAGGGACACCCAATCGACGACCTTCTCGGAGCTGGGCCTAACAAGATGAAACGGGAGGGAGGGTTCCGCTATTGGCCCGTTTGACGATGCGGAAAGACATGGTGAAAGAGGGGGGGCCACCAATAACATGGAATGTGCCGTGATACTTGCTCCTTTTTGGTACGCGAGATTTCAGGGTCTCGAAGGATGGGTTGTTATACAGCAGGTCCCACCCGACTTTTTTCGAGAGCGTCGTCAGCATTCATGTCGCGCAGAGACTCGACAGGGGCCAATGGCGCTTGTTGGAGCCGTGGGAATTTGGGGACGTGGTTCTGCTGAACGGCGGAACTTGCCACGACGGATGCTGCTGGTAGGCAGTATGCTATTTGGCCAAGGCGCTGCATTATTAACACTGAGCGCTGGTCTCGGGGCTTCGTTGCCGTCCAGACCTCGAAACCAGGATCCTTGAGCTTGACTGGCGTCCCGCTCTTTGATAGGGCAATTGTGTGCTCCACCGCGGCATCTGGCTTGGATTGGTGAAGTGGGGCCGCCCAGAAGGGGGGTCCCAGGGGAAAAAAAAAAGTACGAGTTACCGATATGGAGTGCCCAGAATAAGGGGAACCACACTTGCACGGGGATGAGAAGCGGAGCGAGGTAACCTTTTGGAGCTTCGGGTCTTTAAAACTGGCGGCGATCGCCGCAGAGCTCTCCCCTTGCCTCCTTCTTTTGATTCTCTTCCCCGGTTTCTGCCCCAGTCGTCAACTCTCGAACGGGGGCATTTTCCGGTTTCTGTCGTTACCTCGTCCTCGCGTTATCTTCAGCCCGACACTCGTTACCCTTGTGGGGCATTCATTTCTTGAACCGAACGCTCCTCTTTCGAAGACCTTTTGTGCCAAAGCTGGCGGCCCTCCCCCGCGCAGCCTTTTTACTTGGTTGTATCCACCCGTCCTCGCTTCCTTGCAGAAGATCCGACGCGACATAGCCAACCACACAGACACACCCACGCAGATCCAAGGGTGACCCGCTCTGGCGCGTTGGTTGACCACCCGCCACCAAGCGAACCGGCCTACTTTACTCATCTCGGCCCCGGGGCCATCTTCTTCAAATGCCAATCAATTCTCTTTCCCCCCGGAATTCGGGCTTCATCCAACTGAGCAACACAAGGTCGAGGCCAGACACGATGCCCGAGGACATCCCGTTGTCTACAGTCAAGAGCCGCGCCAGCAGCACCGGTGCCCGGCGATCGGACCAGGTCAACGTCAGACTCTCTGACTCTACCGAGGGCGACGAGAAGCAGCACCATGGCCGAAGGAAGGCAGCCGTCCCAATACGCCGGGGCACCGACGGAGAGGATGTGTCAGTGAACTTCTTGGGCCGCATGTACGCAAAGATCATCGGTTTTAATGCCTCGCTGCGCTACCTCATCTACATCGTTCCCGTGGGGCTGATCCTTGCCGTTCCGATCATTGTCCTGTCCGCCATGGGCCTGAAGGAAGAGATCCCCGTGGGTAACGAGCAGCAGACTAAGGATGACGAGGAGGTCACCGTTCTTGGGCCGCCACTCTTCAAGATCTTCCTCTGGGTCGAGATTGCGTGGCTCACAATCTGGGCTGGCAAGCTCGTGGCTTTTTTCCTACCACTGGCCTTCATGTTCCTCTGCGGTGTCGTCAGCTCCGGCACTCGCAAATACGCCACCATCCTCCGGAACCTCACCATTCCCCTCTCGCTCTTCTTCTGGGCGCTTGCGTCATGGATCACCTTCCGTGAGTTGTTCAAGCGCCCCAAGGACGACGGCATAAACTGGGTCCGCAATCTTGAGCGCGTGCTGGGGGCCACCTTCGCGTCATCGGCTGTCTACCTTGGCGAGAAGGCATTCGTGCAGCTCATCGGCATCTCGTATCACCAGCGATCCTTTGCGAACCGCATCACTGCCTCTAAGAAAGAGGTCCGCCTGCTCGGAACACTCCTCGACGCGTCCAAGGCCTTGTTTCCTATGTACTGTCCCGAGTTCGAGGAGGAGGACTATATCATCAACGACAACTTCAACATCAAGTTCCCCGTGAAAGGCAAGAAGGGTGCCGCGGCTATACCTCAGCGCTTCGTCAATAACGTCGGCCGCGTCGGCGACAAGGTCACCTCCATCGTTGGGAATGTCGCTTCCGAGATCACTGGAAAGAACGTTTTGAACCCCAACTCGGCACACTCCGTCGTGGTCGAGGCGCTGGAGAAGACGAGGTCGTCAGAGGCACTGGGGAGGCGCATCTGGATGTCGTTTGTCGTCGAAGGCAGGGAGAGCCTCCTTGTGGAGGACTTCGTTGAGGTTCTCGGCCCCGAGCTCAAGGAAGAAGCCGAACAGGCATTCGAGGCCATCGACGAGGACGGAAACGGCGACATCAGCCTCGATGAGATGGTACGGAAGGTCGTGAATATCGGTAAGGAGCGGAAGGCCATTGTTGAAGGCATGAAGGACATCAGCCAAGCGCTCCAGGCTTTTGATAAGGTTCTTCTCTTTTTCGTGTTGCTTATTTGCATTTTCATCTTCCGTAAGTGAGCTCCTACATGTCTCAGTATTCCCGGGTGTCCGAACTAACGTGTAACCAGTCGCCTTCTTCCAGAGCAGCTTCATCACCACCCTGGCGACCGCAGGCACGGCTCTGCTTTCGCTCTCATTCGTCTTCGCTGTCACCACTCAGGAATTCCTCGGCTCTTGTATCTTTCTCTTTGTCAAGCACCCTTATGATGTGGGTGATAGGGTTGAAATTCTTGTTGATGGTGTCAAGGCATCCATGCTTGTTGAGAAGATATCGCTCCTGTACACCATTTTTGTGCGGACCGACAAGATGCAGCTTGTTCAAACCCCCAACATCCAGCTCAACAACCTCTGGATTGAGAACGTCACTCGCAGTGGGCCGACGCCGGAGGTTCTCTATATTAACGTGTCGTACGACCACACCAGCTTCGAGGACGTCGAGCTTCTGCGCCTGGAGATGGAGAAGTTCGTGACCCACCCCGACAACTCGCGCGACTTCCAGCCTGGCGTGATCATCAATGTGTCCAGCATCGAGGACCTCCAGCAGATGGTGCTCGAATTCATCATCATGTACAAGGCAAATAACGACGACGTTGTGGCCCGCCTCGACCGCAAGTCGAAGTTCCTCTGCGCCCTCACCGACGCTCTCCACAAGATCCCCATCTACCCTGTTGGCAAGGGTGTCCTCGGCACTCCTGGGAACCCCAATTACCTGGTCAGCTGCACGGCAGAGGAGGCTGAGGAGAGGCGCTCGAAGATGGACGAGGACAGGCACAAGTCGCGCGTTATACCCAAAGATAGGGTCGAGAATGCGGACGATTTTGCTGCGGCCGCTGCTGCGGCGCCTGGCGGCGATACCGCGCCTGGTGGTGACGACTGGTTCAACAGGAGCGGAGGCGAGAAGCCCGCAAACACGATGACGGAAGGCACGCGTGTCTCGCTCGACTCCCGTCGCCAGGAGGCACCACCCAAGCGTGGCGAGAGCCATAAGGGTGGCCTTCGTAAGGCGGGAGAGACGCTATCGACAACGATCTCTCACCAGGGGAGCGTGAGCGCACCGCGGGGTAGCTCCTCCCTGCGGCGGACGACGTCGCGGCAGACGTACGACGAGGAGGCACAGCTGGGGTCGCACACCTCGCCTCAGCAGGGCGGGTTCCTGGCCCCCTCGCCCTCGCAGTACGGCAGGTCTCAAGCGGCTGCGTCTGCGCAGGCGCGGGCGCAGCAGGAGGCGGATCCCCACCAGGGTCAATCGGCACAGCCGTATTCGGGGCAGGGATACGGCCCACCAGCAGGTCCTCCGTCCGGTCCGCCGCGGTAGGTAATGATTCCGGCCCGGGGTAATATATCAAAAGGTGGACAGTAGAAGGAGATAATTTCACTTGAGCCGCGCTCCCAGAGCGGAGTCTATGCGACTTAGGACGACGTTAATGATCTTTGTTTCATGGCATTGGGAGGGATATTTGGGAATTCTTTGTGCTTGTACACTGGTCTTGTATTCTATGAGACGCTTGGATATTGAGATCGTGATAAATAATTTGGACAAAGTCATTTCTCCGGCTTTTGGGCTTTCTACTTTTAATCTGGCGGTACTGCCTCCTCCCCTGACAACCACCCAGGTCCTTAACAGACATGTTCAATCTTCTCAGGCTTAACATCCCTTTCCCCAACCTCCGTCTTCAGCACCCTCCCAAATAGCTCCAGCAGGATCTCGAAGCACACCTTAGTGATGACGGGGTCATACCTTCCTTTGCTCAGCTCGTCCCTGATGAAGGCGTGCTGCGCCCAGGCGAACTCGTGGAAGCTGTTGACGACACCCGCTTCGCGGAGCTTAAGGCGGATGAGGTCGCGGCCAGAGTCCGGGACGTGGGTGTCCTTGATGCCGAAGAGCATGGCAACCTCAGCGGAGATGCGGTGGAGGTTATCGAGGGTGTGCGGGGACGAGGGCGGCGCGGTGGGAGAGGAGTTGGCCGGATGGGGGCCGAGGGTGCGGGTGTGGACGTCTGTGGCGAAGTAGGCTACTATAGCGGATATGCGAGAGTCGAGCTGGCAGTGTTAGTTGAAGGAAGAGAGAGAGGTAAGGGCGGATGGGATTTGGCCGGGGGTGGGGTGGGGGTTAAAGACTTACACCGGCGCGAAGCGCAAGGTGGCCGCCCAGACACATTCCCGTGCTCCCGATGCGGCCGTTGCAGTTCGGATGCGTGAGGAGGTAATCGACCGTCTTGGTGACATCCTGGTCATACGAGTCGAGTGTCTAGGGGAGGCACCTATTAGTATCGGCCAGTTGGCTAACACAGCAAGAGAAAGGATAGAGGCTCACCTTTGTGATCTTCCACTCATTGCCCTTGTCCGTCCCGGGAACGTCGTACGCGAGAGGCTCCGGCCCGGTGAAGTCGTGATAGGAGCTCGGGGCGGCGACGACGTAGCCATGGCCGGCGATCTGGCGGGCGAAACGGGCGACGGGTCCGGTGACTGGAGTGAGACGCGTGAGACATAAGTGTCTTGTAGCTCGGAGTAAGAATCCTGGGGTTGATGGAGGGGTAAGGAGCTACCCCGCGATGGACAAGCTTACCTTGGTAGATTTCGCTAAAGAGCACGACGCCGGGGAACTTCCTATAAGACCGGTTAGCTATATTCAATAAGGGGGATGGGAAGTGACTTACGCGTTGGGATATTGAGGGACGGTGGGTGTGAAGACGAAGATCCCTGTGTAAGCTGGTCAGTGATAGCTACAGCCAAGTGCTGTTCAGCGCAGCTCACTCATGGGGCTCTCCTTGCCGTCCACGACGGTAGGGACGTCGACGTGGGACTCGACGATGAGCATTGTGGGCTATGAGGCAAGGGTTCACGGGACAATGGGTTGAGTCGACGCTCTTGGAAGGGCTTTGAGGTGTAGGAGGGGTAACTTGGCCGATGTGGGAGCTCGAAAACGGAATTACATAAGCCTTGTTAACTGCGCTTATAACTTCCCCTTGAAGCTAATGGCTCATCCTCGACTTTGTGCATCAACAACTGGTGTTTGTGAGATGGTTTTACCAACGGCCTAGCCTTAGACAAGAATGGAACTGAACATAAGGTAACTAAACATTCAGATGCAGGCTATATGAGATATGCTCTTCTTGTCAGAGCACTCTGAGTCGTAAGAGCTTCCGGGAGAGATGGATCCTCATGCTCTTCAAGATCCGCGGACAGACAGCCGATCCCGCCCGATCATGCGGTTTGCTGCCACCCAGGCTCCCGGACACCATAAATTCCGGGCTGCCAATAACTGTGATCATAAGATATGCTCTCATAATAAGGCCTCTAAAATTTCGGGTTCCGGGGCAAATACACTCACGGCATTGATCTACTGCAGTTTCTGGCCGGAACCTCGATGACATAATCATGCGATCATGCCCCCTGCCGAAAACGTGGCGACCAGACGCAGGTGAGCAACCGCGCGAAAGGTCCGGATCACAGGACAATTCTCGGTCACAACCCTGAGTTTTCGCCTGCATTGTTGCCGCGCCGTCCGACCACCTACCTATTCCTGCACGACACGTCCTGCGAACCGCGGCAACGGGGCCGAGCCCAACGACCTACACGTCTTAAAACCAGATTGCCGCCCTTTCAAGCCACATTGCATTTCCCTGGCGTTTTTCCTATGCCTCAATAGACTGCGTCTCCCTTTTACCTCACCTATTTTCGCTGCTTCTTCCACCATGAACGGGCACTTCGCAGCGGTCGGCGACGAGCCGAGCGATCAGAAGTACGAGCATGGCGTCCAGGTTATCGACGAGGACAAGACATTCAAGTAGGCACCCCTTCTAGCGCCTCCCCAGCGACCTTGACCGCCAAGTTCTAGACCTCCCTAACCTCATACCACTTCGCAGCTCGAGCCTAAACTCGTACCTCCAGCTAACTAATGTCGCCGACTCTGGCTTCAACTACCACCTCATCTCCGTCTTTGGCTCGCAGTCCACCGGCAAGTCCACCCTCCTCAACATGCTCTTCGGCACCCAGTTCTCCGTCATGTCCGAGACCGAGCGGCGGCAGACCACCAAGGGGATATGGCTGTCTAAGAACAAGAGGGAGAAAGGCGGCCAAGGTGGGGACGCCGTCGCTATGGCCGACAACATCCTGGTCATGGACGTCGAGGGCACCGACGGCCGCGAGCGCGGCGAGGACCAGGACTTTGAGAGGAAGAGCGCGCTGTTTGCGCTGGCCACGAGCGAGGTCCTGATTGTGAATATCTGGGAGCACCAGGTCGGGCTGTACCAGGGTGCGAACATGGGTCTGCTCAAGACTGTGTTTGAGGTCAACCTGCAGCTGTTCCTCAAGGACAAGCAGTAGGTTTTTGCTCCGGTCTCCTGCGGTATGTGGGATGCACTAACACGGCGGACGTAGGTCAACCCCCCGGTCTCTCCTGTTCTTTGTCATCCGCGACCACATCGGCACGACCCCTCTCTCGAACCTGCGCGACACACTAATCCAGGATCTGTCGAAGATCTGGTCGTCGATCTCCAAGCCGCAGGGTCTGGAAGGCTCACGCATAGAGGACTACTTTGACTTCGCCTTCGCCGCCCTTCCGCACAAGATCCTCCAGGCCGATAAGTTCGCCTCCGAGGTTAAGAATTTGGGTGCGCGCTTCACCATCGGCAACCCCTCGTCCGCGAAGTCCGGCACCCATGGTGAGCACGAGCTCGAGGGCGGGGTTTTCCTTCCAGGATATCACCGGTGCATTCCCGCCGATGGCTTTTCTGCCTACGCCGAAGGTATCTGGGACCAGATCGTCAGCAACAAGGACCTAGACCTGCCTACGCAGCAGGAGCTGCTCGCGCAATTCCGATGCGACGAGATTTCCAGAGAGGTGCTTGTCAATTTTGACGAGGTTATCTCCCCCCTTGAAGAGAAGCAGGCCGAAGGTGTTCGGGCTGGGAAGGCGATCGTCCTGGAGAAGCTCGGCTCGAGTGGGAAGGCCGCCCGGGAGCGATGCATTAAGGGGTTTGAGGTCCAGGCCGGGCGCTACCACAAGGGCGTCTACACACGGAAGCGATCTGATCTTGAGAGCAAGGTTGACACGCGACTCAAGGCGCTCTACCAAGGTCAGTTGACAGGTTGCCACAAGGCGGGCGTTCAGTCCTTCTCCGAGGCCGTATCCAACAAGGTCAAGACGGGCCAAAAGGCCGGAGGATCGTACGATTTTGCGGATATTGTCGCTCAGGAGAAGGAGCGGGTTTTGGAGATCTTCAAGGATGAGGCCAAAGCTCTGGCCATTGAAGGTGTGCCATGGACCAATTTCAAGTCCCAATACCTCGTGTTCGGGCGGGAGCTCGACGACGTGAGCAGCAAGCTGCGGAAAGAGGAACTTCGTCGTCTTGCGACGCGTGTCGAGCGCTGGGTCAAGTCACGCCTCGGCGACTCTATCGGCCTGGAATTCAGCAAGCTTGGATCCGGCCGCGCAGGGCAGGGCGCGCCCGAGACGCTCGAGAAGCCGCCCGCGGAGAAAGACCTCTGGGACAGGATATGGAATGTCTTCACCGAAATCGTGCGCGAGGCCGAAGCGCGATTCACAGAGCGCGCTAAGAGCTTTGAGGCTAGTTCCGACGAAGTCGACGTCGGGCTGTGGCGGCTCCGGCGCAAGTCGTGGGTCGCGCTGCGGGAGCGGGTCGATGAGGAGGTCATGGAGGGGAACATACTCTTGAAGCTGCGGGAGAACTTTGAGGACAAGTTCCGGTACGATGACGCGGGCGTGCCACGGATCTGGCGGCCGACAGACGACATTGAAGGGGTATACACCAAGGCGCGCGAGTCGACCCTGACGCTCATCCCATTGCTCTCGCGCTTCCGGCTGGCGGAGACGTACGCACCGCCGGACCTAACCGGGTGGGTCGGACCACAACCCGCGGGTGTCGAGGCCAGCGATGAGGAGGACCTCACTCCCATTGGCGGCGTGGACGAGGATGAGGGTAAGAGCCTCGAGGAGGAAATGACGATCCTGAGTGAGAGCAAGAGGCAGGATCTCGTGATTCGGTTCAAGAAGACGGCGGACGGAGTCTACGTCGAGGCGAAGCGCGGTGCTATCGGCGGCGTGGCGCAGGTTCCGCTCTACTTCTATGGTATCCTCCTGGCCCTTGGGTGGAACGAAATCGTCGCTGGTGAGTTACACTATCCCCCCCATAAAAGCTTACGCTGGCCACCATACTAACTCGGCGTCAGTCCTCCGGAACCCCTTCCTCTTCCTGCTGCTCATCGTCCTCGCGGGTGGCGCCTACATCGCCGCGGCGCTTAACCTCCTGGGCCCCATGATGCAGATGGCCAACGCGGCCGTGGGGCAAGGTGTCGAGCTGGGGAAGCAGCGGCTGCGGGAGTTCCTCGAGAACTCGGACACGGCGCGGCAGGCGCTCCAGATGCCGGCGCGCGAGGGGACGGAGAGCGTGCGGATGGAGACGCTGAATAGCCAAGGAAAGAGGGCCACGGCGGAAGAGGAGGAGATTTAATGAGGTTTCTTGTATGATGGGTTTGGAAGGGCGGCTTTGTGCATGGCCTCAGTGTCCCGAGTCTAGGATATTGTATAGTTTAAGGAAGCATTTCCTCAGCGGGTGCTATGAAGTTTCGCCTAACGCCTGGGTCGGTATACACGGAGTACGAGAGGAGAGATCAGAAGGCTTCTAGACCAGCTGGACTCCCAAACCACGTCCCCATCTCGCACCCTTCCCCGTCACTGCTCGTAAAAAAGTCCGTCACCCGTGCCGTCTCGCCGTCGTCCTCCACCGGCCACTCAACCTTTACACCCCTCCCATCAAGCATATCCTTCGCTGTTCCCCAGCTGAAGCGGCACTCAGGGCCCCACCCGAAGAGGGGGTGCATGTTGCCGCGCAGCCAGGAGACGCAGCGGCCGTCGGAGGGGTATCCTGAGCCCCAGGCCATCTCCCCTTCTTTCACTGGGGAGGGCAAGGAGGACTGGAGGGTGAGGTGGTGGGCGTAGAGGGCTTCTAGGGAGGCGTCACGGGTGACCTTTGCGCAGACGGAAGCTGCGCTGACGCAGGGATACAGGCTATCCGCCTTCTTGGCCACGGTGATGTTCAACCCCGGCAAAAACCTCTGCAGCTTCGCCTGGTATGAAGCCGGCGGCCCAACGGTATCGACATACACCTCTGTAACGTTAACCCCCCTCGCCAGCACCCCCTTGATTAGCCCCACGGTTGCATCCATGGCCTGCGTGTTGAGGTTCCGGGCCGCGGCGGGGCTCATCGTGTCGGATGATATCGCTCGTGCAGAGAGCGAGGTAGTCGCCCAGCCGCACGACGTGTGCAGGTCTGAGGAGTCGGTGCAGAGGGTGCGCATGAGGGCGGTGCGTACGGCGGGGGTGAGGACCTTGGAGTCGTCGAAGTGGTGGGTCTCGCGGAGGAGGGAGTCGGATTGGGAGGTGGGAAGGTAGAAGACTGAGTAGACCATGGGGCCGAGAACGGGGCCGCGGCCGGCTTCGTCGACGCCGAGGATACATTCAGGGGCAGGACTGGAATCCGTGGGGAGGAGGGAGGGGGGAACGGGGGAGTAGTGGGAGTACGACATTCCGGTGAGGAGGGCTTCGGGGTGGATTGAGGGCGGGGTGAACGTGTCAGAGGTGGAGGTGTCCATGGCGCCGTCTGGCGAGGCTTCTGGCTGTGAGCCGTCCATGGCAGCGGTTTTCGAGGTGGGTATATCAGCCGGGTTCGGGTGTAGAGAGGCGCGCCCGGTAAGAGTTGAGATTTTGGTTGAGATCGAGTCCTTCGAGGGACCTGCGTCCGCTTTGAGATTTTTTTTGTTGACGTTGTGGACAACTACTTCCGGATTCTCGCAGTCTCCGGTCGAAAAGAGCCCCTCGACGCGGTGTGAGAGACGCGTCGAAATGGAAATGGCTCGGCCGTCTGAGCTAGCCAGTGTCAGTGTGGGCCAGGTACCAAGGGATACCCGCGCAGCTGACCGATCCGTCCTACACCCCCGGTAATCCCACGCCCGACAGGGGCCAGGAACCACCCGCTCCCACTGGAAGCCCAGACCCCCGCCCAAAGCCCAAAGTCCCCATTTGTCCCGTTCCGGCCCCTAAACGGGAATTCTGCCGTCAACAACAATCCACGAGCTTCAGCACGCGAAACAGGTATATCGTCGCTCGAAACCCTTCGAACGCACAACTCGCACCCCCGTACAGCCTCGCCAATCCCTTGTCGCCCCGCGCAATTCGGACTCATCCGGACGAAGCCTACGCCGAGCCCCCTTCTCTTCGCCGGGTTTATCGCGACCGCCGCAAGCGCGTTTCTGGGCAAGCTATTGCGCGACGCGACAGCTAGCTCCAGGCGCCACGATGCCACCCCGGCGCGGTGCGTCACAGCACATCTACGAGCTCGGCCAGCAGGGACGGTATGTTTTTTTTCCCTTTTTTCCCGCGGCATCGCGCAGCTCGGGGCATCAATTGTTATTTCGGAGTGGGTGTTGATTCTGGTGCAGGAAAACTGGCGTCACGCTGCCCGACACGGGGGCGCGCGATGAGCATGGCCTCCAGCCTCTAGATGGCCTCTTCTCCTCGCCGCGGAAGGCGGAGACGCCGCGTGTCGACCAGACTGGCGAGCTCGACATGGAACTAGAATGTAAGTCACGGGATCTGCGACGAGCCTGAGCGTTTCGACTAACACTAGCCCCAGCATCTGGTCCCGGCCCTGGCCCGTCCACTGTGCTCGCAGCACAGAAGTCTGCGCGCCTCCAGATCCCGCACAGCCGCTCGCCGGCAAAGACGAACCTGCAGTCGCCCGCGGTTAGGAACCCACACTTCGGCTCGTCACCTAGCAGGGGATCGGTAATGCGGTCGCAGGACACGGACGGCGAGAGCGACGACCACACCGTCACGCGGCGGCTCGACCTCCGGAGGACGCAGCTAAACGGGACGCGCGGAAAGAAGGCGAATGGACAACGGAGGCCGGTGTCGAGAGTGATAGAGGAGGAGGAAGAGGAAGATTCGGTGGATGCGGCGCCGCCTGGGGGTGATGACTCTATGCAGCTTGTGTGGGACTCTCCGCCGCCTGCAGAAGTAGAGCCTGACGAGGAGGAGGATGTCCAGGAAGACGAGAGGCCGAAGCCTAAGAGGCGGGGTCGGCCTGCAGGGAGACCTGCGAAGAAGGCGCCACCCAAGCAGAGGGAGCCTAGTCCGGAGTCGGAGCAGGAGGAGTCAGACGCGGTAGATGAGGAGCCGCCACAGCCCCAGCGCAAACCAGGACGGCCACCAAAGAAAGCTGCGCCAGCGGCGAGCACCAAGCGGCAAAAGCGGGGTTCCCCTGAGCAAGGGGACGAGGAAACAGAAGGCCGCGGCAAGAAGCGCCAAAAGACACAAGCAAAGCCTCCCGCCCCCGCGAAGAAGCCGGGTCGAAAGCCTAAGGCCAAACCACATCCGCAGACCGAAGACCCCGACGCCTCCCTCCTCCAAGTCCAGCGCGGGCCGCCCCTCCCCCGTGCCCGTGGCCTTGTGTCCATGCGCCGCGACTCGT
Organism: Microascus cirrosus; assembly: GCA_030271035.1. Classification (NCBI taxonomy): domain Eukaryota; kingdom Fungi; phylum Ascomycota; class Sordariomycetes; order Microascales; family Microascaceae; genus Microascus; species Microascus cirrosus. The sequence goes on along the minus strand of JAMBUN010000283.1, from coordinate 118,231 downwards.
CCATCCAGCAGACGCGCTCAGGCCGACACTCCTACCGCCCGCTGGAGTTCTGGAAGAACGAGCGCGTGGAATACGAGACGGATGCGGTGCGCGAGGACATGTTCCGCGCAGGGTCGCGCATGGTGCTGCCCAGCATCAAGGAGGTGATCCGCGTAGAAGAGGAGGAGGCGGAGACGCGGAAGCGGAATCCCAGGCCACGCGGACGGACGAAAGGAAAGAAAAAGGCTGCGCCTGCAGAGGAAGAGGAGGAAGAGGAAGAGGAGGAGTGGGAGAGGGAGGTGGGGTCCGTGGTGGGTGATGTCGTCCTATGGGAGCCGGAGCACGAACTGCACCCGCCGGGCGCGGACGACCACGTCGAGGTTATGGAGAGTCGCCTGGCTGTGTCGAGCGGAGCGGTGCAGACGCATGATATCCGGGGCACGACCTTCCAATTCGCCAAGACGCTAAATCTGTCCTTCATGGGGACGGGGGTGGTGGATATGCCGCCCGGCTCCGAGAAGAAGCCCAAGAACTCGAGGAAGATGCAGATGGTCTTCTTTGTGTTCAAAGGGAAGGTGCTAGTTAGCGTCAATGAGACGGAGTTTCGGATTAGTACGGGGGGGCAGTGGTTCGTGCCGAGGGGTGAGTTTCCTTTTCGTTTCCCCCTTTTTCCGTTAGAGATGGTATGGAAACGGTGCTAACGAGAGACAGGGAATTATTACAGTATCAAGAACGACTCAGACAGGCCAGCGCGGTTATTCTTTGCGCAGGCGTGCGAGGTGACGGCTGCGCCGCCGGAGGAGGAGTAAAGCTTTCGTTTGAGTCTATAACGGCGTGTTGCCAGGTGGGCTTGAAGAATAGTGAGGCCCTGGGGGATGAGGAGTTTTGGTGTGCTTTATGTTTATAGGGGGATATAACGTAGCGAGGTGTGAAAAGAGGTGTTGATGAACACATCCACGCGTGGTCGCGTTCGTGCTGGGGGAGTTCTCGGCGGAGGGGTGGACTGGTTCACGTCTGTTAATTGAATGTATACCCTCTTGCTTCAAACACCAAGTTCATACAGGTCGAGTTGGGTTCCTATGCTTAACTCCTACAGACAACAGAGCAGGGGTCCCCTCAACACCCGGGTATCATACACCTATCCCCTAAACCAACCCCACCATCCCCGCACCTCCTTCTTCCCATCCAACCTCCCCACCTCCGCCTCAAGCCCCTCCACCTTCTTCTGACTGGTCTCCAGCTTGCCCCTCAGATACTCAGCTCTGTTACCCCCCCTCCACCCCTCCGGTAGGGCCCCTAACAGCGCAAGCTCGCCCTCCACCTCTCCTATCTTCTTCTTCTCGCTCGCCACGAGCGCCTGCAAGACCGCCCTATCCATGCGCCGCCGGAGGGAGGCGTCCGCGGCAAGCATCTTGAAGGCTGCTTCGTAGATGGGGCGGCCCGCGGAGATGCTTATGGGGAAGCCCCTTCTTGAGGTTAGGGAGATGAGTTCCGAGGAGGCGAGGGCATCGAGGGCTTGTGCGGGAGATTTGGGACCCGTGGAGAGGACGGGTTGGAGGAGGGCTTCGTCGTAGGAGAGTGTGCCGCGCTCTGCCACGGCCTTGATGAGCCACCAGGCCTGCTCAACCGAGAAACCTGCCTCCGCATCCGCCTTCAATACGAAGTTCTTCACAATCTCCGCGGCGCTCTGATTCACGATCTCGTTAACAGCCTGCGTGGGGCCTTGCCCAGACTTGATCCTCGTGGCCAGGATCTCCAGGTCCGCGAGCCTCCCGCCGATGGTCCTGATGTGGGTGTCCAGCTCTGCGAGGTCAGGCCTCTGTGCATCCTTCTTTTCTTCGTCTTTCTTGCCGTCCTCCTCGAGGCGAGATAGGATGAAGTTGCGGGCCACGTCGAGGGGCACGTCGCCCAGCGGCACGTGGCGGATGGCGCGGTCGGGGAGGACGCGGCTCAGGACCTTGGAGAAGGAGGCATCATTTGTGAGGAAAACAACGTGTGCGGCGCGGTTCTGCACCAGGGTGGCAGCCCACTCGGCGACCTTCTCGTAGATCACCGCACTGCTCGATTTATTCTCCTCACTCTTGTACAGGAAGTTGTCCACTACCACAACTGTCCGGGCCTCCGGGTGGTCGCCGAGGTAGTCCTCCGCCGTCCCCGCGTCATTCCGCTTCCTCCCCGAGAGCGCAACCGCCTTCAGCGCTGAGGCGGTCGTGTGCAGAATCTTGGAGATCTGGGCCTCAAAGGTCTCGGAGAACCCGGCCTTGACGCCCGTAGTGCTCTGCACGGCCAGGTCAACCATACTGCTCATGCTATTGGCCCACGAGAACACAGGGCGGTAGCCGACGCCGGCGGCAAGCTTGCGGATGATGCCGCTCTCGCCGCTCGCCTCGGTGATAGCCTTGCAGTCTATCGTCAGGACGTACTTCCTGTCCTTGAGCGCCTGCTCGACGAGCTCGTCCCGGCCGGAGCCGCGCGACCCCTGCACGACAATGAAGGTGCCCGACGGGTCCGCGAGGCCAGTTTGTACCTCCTCAACAAGGCCCTGGCGCTGGTTCCACAGTGCCGCTAGCCCGAGCCCCTTGTTGGTCTTGCGTCCACCAAGCAGGGTGTCCGTCTGGCTCTTGAGCCACCCGTAGATCTTGTTTGAGTAAAGTGTGGCCTTGTGCTTGACGTAGGCCTTGACGAAGAACTTCCGAATGGGGTCAAAGATCACGACCGTAGTGGCGGCAAGCAGGGCAGCGAGGATGGGTATCACGAGCCGCGGGTGAGAGGTAAACCAGTTCCAGATGCTATACGGCTTGATCTTCTTCTCGTACGAGATGCGCAACCTTGTTCCGTTCTTCCCGCCGCCGAGCGCCTCGCCCACCACAAAGCCGTGGAGGCAGTTCCGCGCCATAATGGCGTCGCGGACGAGCGAGAAGTCGACGTGGGCAAAGCGGGGCGTCTCGGACGAGGAGGGTGGCTGGGAGGTGATCTCGGCGATCTTGCCGTACTGGCGGAAGAGGCTGTAGAGGGTCTCTTGGTAGAGCTCGACGGCGGTCTCGCCTGGCTCGCGGGGGAGGAACTCGACGCGGATGCGAGACTTGGGGAAGCGGTTGAGGTCCTCGAGCCAGGGTATTCCACGGACGAGGCCGGCGCCTATGCGGGTAAAGGGGTTGAACCAGGGCTTTAAGGAGCGGTCCTGCAGGGCGGCGGCGAGTTTGGCTGGCTGTCTTAGTGTACTGTGAAAGTTTAAATGGTGACATGGGGGCTGTACCTTCGATCTCGCCTGGTGTAGCATTGCCCTCATATCTAAACTTGACGAAAGCACCACCGTCCTTTACCCTCGGGATGATCTCAGTGACCTTCATCGGCAGGCCTTCGGTAGCCCGTTTGATGAGCTGAGTAGGGTTCGCTATGCCCAGGCGTGGGCTCTCAAACTTGGATACGATTGGCGTCTCGGTCTGCCACGGAGGAGAGAGTAGATACGTGAGCTTAAGTGGGAAGATATCTGGAGTCCTCTTTAGCTTCCGTTTGGTTCCCTTGCGTGAGAGCACCTACGGTCAAAGAAGGCGATCGACTCGCCCTTAGCCGTCGCTATGTGGCCCCGATCCTTGCCGAGAGGGATACTGTTCTCCTCGGTCGAGGCAGGAGCAGTGGTGGTCTGCCATCTCGCCGAACAGAAACGAATACGTTGGGCGCGCACCGGGTGTGCCGCGCGCCGGAGCGGAGGAGAAAGTATTCGTCCCCTCAACATCGTCGTTGCGACAAGCTTGGTTATGAGGTATTCATAAACTCCTACTCTCCATGCGACACAATGAAATCACCGGGAAGATGGAAGGGGAGAGGAATAATTCACCAGGCCGCCAGTTACTGATCTGCCTGGGCGCGGAGCTCAAGCGCGCATGAGGTCATAGTGCCAAGACGAGGAGTGGATGTCAAGTGGAACCGGCTGCCTTCGCGGAAAATTCCGAGTCGCATCCCTCCAGTTTCGCGACCGCGCTAGCTCACGTGCAAATGTCCACCGTCCATCTATTTTCCACCACCGCATCGCCAACGCAAACCGACTTGTTATTCCCTCCAGTCTCCGGCGCGCACACACTTCAGGACAATTAACTGTGTCCTCCTTCAGTCTTTTCACCTGCTCAACGTTTCCGCGCCTCCGCGACATCTCAGGCCGTGAGAACATCTACAATGGGCTGGCTCTGGGGCTCCCCGTCACCTCCGGCGGAACAGCCCTCCCAACAGTCTCCCTCCCAATCCCCGCCGAACCCGCCGACACCGCCGAAGCAAAAGAACGACGATGACTCTGCCCTAAACGAGTTCCTCACTGAGCTGCGCGCCGACCTCTCCAAGCCCGAACCCTCCAAACCCCAACAAGCCCCCTCCACGACCACCTCCTCAACAACATCCACCCTCTCCTCCTGGCTCGGCTCCCTCGCCTCCGCCGCGAAAGCCAAGTCCGCCGCCCAAGACGACCAGCCCTCGCCCCAGACCTCTACCTCCCACCACGCCACGCCCGCCAGTGACGCGCTCGCGCACTCCCTACGCCCCACTTCCATGTCCTGCCGGCAGGCCTTCGACCTCGCCTACGAGTGCCAGTCCATGGGCGGCCAGCTGCGCTCTGTCTACCGCTACGGTGGTATCCGCTCGTGTTCGCATCTGTGGGACGACTTCTGGTTCTGCATGCGCATGAAGTCGTACTCGGGCCCCGTGAAGGAGGAGATGGTGAGGGAACACTACAGGAAGAAGGAATTGGATAAATATGCGGGTAAGCCGAATAGTGAAGATGTGTGGAGGAGCCGGGAGGAGAAGGTGGTGCCTGGGAGCGTGTTTAGGGAGCCGTATGTGGAGGAGAATGTTAGCGATGAGGAGTGGCAGCTGATGGAGATTGAGAGGCGGAAGCAGATTCGGAAGCAGCTGGGGTACGAGTAAAATGTGATACCCGTGATGGCCGTTTTTGAGGCTCCGTTTGTATAATATACTTCTATGCCCACCCATTCTGCAAAGCTCCGTGTGGGTCCGACTTCAGGAGCGATATCATTCATATATATATATATATTCGCAGTAATAGTCTCTGCACTAGATTACATCCACGGACCGAACGAGCCCAAACCTAGCTTGAAGCGATCCCGCACCCTCTGGGCCCTACACGCTGCGTTGCCTAAAACTTGGCCTTGATACTCTCCTTCCTCGCCCACTCATTATCCATCTTACTTCTCACCTTGGCCGCCTCCGCCTCCGTGATCCCCCTCGCCTCGACAGCAGGGTTATACCCAACGCCGCTGGCACGGCCCACCTCCTGATCGCTAACCTTACCCGCCACCGCGCCGTCCGCCCTCCGGTACACAGTCACGACGCACGCGCCGCCGAGCCCAAGGTTATGCTGCATCGCCCACCTCGTTCCCTCAACACCCCTGTTCGAAGCCCACCCCCTCAGATGCCACACCAACTCCGCGCACTGCGCCAGCCCCGTCGCCCCCAGGGGATGCCCCTTAGAAATGAGCCCGCCGGAGGGGTTAACGAGGTACTTGCCCCCATACGTAATATCCCCCTTCCTAACCATCTCATGCGCCTTCCCCCTCTCGCATAACCCCAACGCATCAAGCGTCACCATCTCATTCGCAGAAAAGCAATCATGCAGCTCCACGACCCTCACATCCGCGGCCCTAATCCCCGCCTCCTTGAGCGCCCTCTCGGCCGCCTTCCTCGTCATGTCGTACCCCACTAAGTCCATCGCGCTGCGCGAGTACATGCTCGGCGCGTCGGTGGTCAGGCTCTGCCCCGCGACGAGCACGGCCTGCGAGCGCAGGTGCGGGCGCGCGTCGAGGAAGGCCTGCGAGACGAGGACGGCGGAGGCGGCGCCGTCGGAGGTGGGGCAGCACTGGAGCTTGGTGAGCGGGGGGTGGATGGCAGGGGACTTGCGGACCTGGTCGTGGGTGTAGACGGTCTGGAACTGGGAGTAGGGGTTGTTGGGGGAGTGGGCATGGTTGACGCGGGCGATCTCGGCGAAGTCGTCCTCCGTGGCGCCGTACCTGTGCCTGTTAGTCCTACCTCTTTTCCGAAAGGGCAGAGGAAGAGATGCGGAAGGGAAGCTCACCTCTCCATGTACTCTTGCCCCGCGTTCCCAAACATCTGCGCCGCTCCAGGCGCGTTCGTAACCCCCCTCGTCTCCGCCATCATGCCCACCACGCCCCCCAGTGGACTCGCCCTATCGTCCCAAAATCCCTTCAGACTCCCCGCCATCATTTTCTCGAACCCTAGCACAAGCACGCAGTCCGTGCTCTCCTTCCCAGTCCCCACCCCGCCCCCCGCGATGAGGCTCCGCCCCAGGGCCAGCCCAGTGCTCCCGGTGCTGCAGTTGTTGTTGACGTTGTAGACGGGGATCTGGGTCATGCCAAGTTGATACAAGACGCGCTGGCCGCAGGTGGAGTCGCCATAGCAGTAGCAAGCCACCGCGGCGTCGACGTCGTCGTAGGTGACTTTAGCATCGAGGAGGGCCTTGGTGGCCGCCTCGAGGCCGAGGGCCGGATAGTCGGTAGGGCCGCCCGGTTTGAGGAACTTGGTCATGCCGACGCCGAGGACGTACACTGGGGGTGCCATGGTGGGTGGTGGTGTCCACGTCCTTGTTTCAGTTCGAAGGCGAGTTCTATAGGCTTTCGAGTTATAAGTTGGGGTTTATAAGGCGGGGATGTAGTTTATTGTATAGATGGGTTGTCCCTATGTCGTCCGTCGTGGGTGTGTAAGACTCGAAGGGAATGCTGCGAGGGAATGAGATAGTTAAGCTATTAATACTACCCACTCGGCCGTCACGGCCATTACTGGCCTACCGGCCGAGTCCCCGATCGAGCATGGTGGGAAACCGCATTCCCCACACTCCGGGGACGTTTTCCCCCTCCCCGCATTGCCGAGGCCCCACGTTCCCCGGAGGCACAGCTCCCCGCAGCGTCTCCACACTTGCTCCATGGGTTGGCAATGCCGAGGCATCTCTACCTGCACCATAGCGTTTCTTTCCGGACAAATACTTGTGAAAGTTGGATGATGCGCATCGGATCCGCTGGTGTGCTGCGTGGTTATTAATCCCATTTGACGAAGGTTTCTCCTGCCCCGGTTCCGTTGGTCTAACATCGCACCGACTAAGACGGACTGTTGATCATCGTGAAAGTGACATATACTCTGTTGCAAAGAGCGCTCCCTAGCCAGAGACCTTAACCGTATGTATATGTGACAGTTCATCCCCCACCAAATCCAAACCCCCCGCCGGGCCCCTGGACCCCGGGACCCGAGACGCATTTTATACCTCTAAGCCCGAATCTCCTTTTTCCCACAACGCGCATCGTACAAATTAACCAGGCGTCAAGACGGGCGATATATGTGTAACCCCTGTCGTCGTCCCAATCTCGCCTCAAAATACAAACTCCCCAACGACCTCAGATCATGACCCCAAAACACGCTAGCACAAGGTTCTCCAAGCTCAAATCACAGAACGTCCACCGCTCATACACATCCCCACCCAAACGCCAAACGTTTCCCAGGTCTCCCGAAACCGGTAACCCTACGGCCTCACGTCGTCCCAGCTATTAATTCCCCCGCTATACGTCCAGCTCTCGCACGCCGCGCTCGCCGTATACGTGGAGCCCCTTCCCTCTGCCTTCCCCTCTGCCTCCCTCTCCCTCACGCCTTGCGCGATCGCTACATCCACGTCCGCGTTACTCACCCCCGTACTCCTCATCAAGCCCTCCAGCACGAGTTGCAGGTCCCCCGCCAGGCCGGCCTCCCTCTCATAGCCCCGCGCCCCCTGGTTCTTCGCGCTGTTGAAGGCCACCACGAGCGGGACTATGTCCTTCAGGTCCGCCGTCGCGGGCCTCGCCTTGCGGATCAGCAGGTCGATGCAGTTCTGCACCGTGTCCACCAACCTCGAGGGCGTTCCGGGCATGAGCACGTCCGACGCAAACGAGAACGTCACCGTCGCCTCGGTGCCGTTTGGTGAGGCAGGCACCTCCACAGACGCTGGGTCGCCCCCTTGCCGCCTGATATTCATGATGTAGAAGCAGATGCTAAACGCCGCCTGGATGATGTCTTGCCGCAATATCTGTATGTAAACCTCGCTCATCTCCTCGAAGTGCGGGAAGTTCGGCTCCAGCGCGTCGAGGTACCGTAGCACCACCATTGAAGAGCGCATGTACGCTCTCACCAGCTCCAGCGGCGCGTCGGGCACACCCAGCGCGAAGGGGCGGTAGAGGGAGAGGAGTGGTCGGCGCAGGTGGATGTCGATGACGGTGCGCCACCGCCACTCTTTACTCTTATGCCGCTCGGAGAAGGTATACCGCGGTAGCCCGACCTCAACGTCCTGGATGAGCTTGTCGAGCCGTTGCCCCACATCCATGACTTCCGTATAGTCGCGGATGGAGTCGACGCGGTTGACGAGGTGCGAGACCTTCGCACGTAGAGGAAGGGTCATGCACGCGTACACCTGGATCTGGCAGTCCGTGTGTACCTCCACCGGCCGCCCTGGAGGCAGAACGGTCATGCCTTCGTGGATATCCTGGTCGTTGAGGTTCCGCGGCGGCTTGCACGTGTAGTCGCCCTCGCGAATGATGCAGGGAAGGTTACACGCGAGCGAGATGTATACATCCATATCTAGAATCGTAAACCACATCCTCCGGCGCAGCTCCCCTTGGAAGGGACTTATCTCCTCAAATTCGTCCGGGTCGCGGTGCAGCCCCATCGTCATGGCCATGCGCACAATGTACCCCAGCTGCGCCCACGTATCATGCAGCTTCACAAGCGACATGACGCGATTGGCATGCAGCAGCAGGATCTCTGTCTGCAGCGTCGTGAGGTCCACCTTGCGCTTGCCCCGCAGACCGTCAAGCCACGTGCGTACGAGCGCGCACGCCGTGGGTGTGTGCACGCGCTCGCTCAGCGCCCCCTCGTTCAGCGCAACGAAGCGCGAGCCGATGGCGCACACAGTCAGCAGCTGCGGGAGGAAGTACTCGGACTGTAGCTGGCCCTCCCAGTAGCGGCTGTACTGTGCTTTGAAGGTAGGCTTGTGCACGAAGCGGTAGAGGATCTCGGTGGTGTCGATGTACCCCGCGAGGAGGCGGTCGCAGACAGCCTTGGAGGGCATGTTGTCCTGCATGCGCTTCTGGATGGGGAGCATCGAATCGACGAAGACGGTCAGAGGCTTGGCGGCCTTGCGGTGTTCCTCCCGGAGGATCTTCTGGAGCGCGTCGAGGCGGACAAAGACCTCGCGCAAGCTATCTATCCGGTCGGAGTTGGCTAAGTAGTACTTTGCCTCGTCGAACTAGCGCAGGGTGTTAGCAGCATATCACAGACAAGCTCAACCCCAAGAAGGGCCCCGGGGGGGAGCACGGGGGGGGCACCCACGAGGTTGATCATGACCTTGGTGCTACTCTGCCCAAAGAACCGCGTCTGTAGCGACCCGGCCTTCACCTTCAATCCCCGTATCGTATCCGGTGCCGCCGCACTCAACGTCCTCGCACTGCTGAAATCCGTCCTCGCAGGGCTCCTCCCCACATTCCTCTCCAGCCTCTCGACCCTCAAGACCAGCTCTTCAAAACTCATATCCCCATTCTTCACCGGGGTGCTATACGACACGTCGCCGCCCGTGGGCGTCAAGTGGCACGCCCTCTTCTGGGCCCTCAGCCCGCTCTCCGCGCCCTCGGCGTCAGAGCCGTCCGAGTCCTTCAATGCGTCCTGGTCGGCGGCATAGCGGCAGGCGCGGTTTGACTTCTGGCACTGCGAACAGGGGCACGAGCGGTCGCACTTGAGCTTGCGCTTGCGGCACTCGGTGCACGACTTGACGGGCCGCGGGCGCTTGACGCTGCGCGGCTGCTGGGGGGGCGTATGGGAGAGGAGCGCGTTCTGGGAGGACTGGACGGTCTGGAATGGACGCGGGGTGCTGTCGGCGATGGGCACGGGGGGTGAGTCGTAAGCGCCGTTGCCCATCTGGGGCATCGTCGGGGCAGACATGGTCGGGGGCGTGTCTTTTCGGCGCGGTGGTCGGTGTCGGGGTCCGACGAGGTTGTCGTGGATGTGCGCGGCGGACCCGCGTCTGTAACACGAACTCGACGTCTCGATACTTATCTTCAACCTCTTGTGCTATTATTATTATTGCAGTCGCAATTTGTCGCTCGCCTCGATCGCCGGATTCGGCCGGATTCGCTCCGAGATAACTCGTAGAACGGGTCCTCCAAAGTATCGAAAGGGTAAAAGGTGGAGGCTTTCGCAACACTGCCTCCCCCGCTGGGCGGACACCTCGGCGGAAACGAAACTTGGCGCCGCGGTCGTCTCTCTTCCCCTTAGCCGCGATGGCGAAATCCTATCCAGGGACGGCAGACTTCCTACCGCCGAACAGGACCGCGTGCGAGGACTTCGGCATTTGCGAGATTTCGTTGGGAAAAAAAAAATTAAAATAAAACGGAGGCTCAGCCGGGGATGGAACAGAAGGGGAAAAAATGATACTCAGGGTTTCGCCTTTTTGGGAAGTCTTGCTTCGGCGTTACCCAATAGACAGGGTATTGAGGAAGACTCGAGCTAGGATTTCGGGGGGGAGGGAGGGAAGGCCAGCTCCGGAAGGAAGTACCGTGCTTGGGCTCAGCCGCCCAGAAAGAGACTTGCCCGCCGTGTCCTCAATTCTTTTTTTAGCGGCAGGCTCCAAAATTAAGAAAAGAAAGAGACCTCTTTTGTTTCATAGACGTCCTTCCCCGGGACCTTGTGATGTGTCGCGTGCTCCAATAGAAACCGCAACCTTTTTTTTTTCCCTCCTTCCGGGACCTGCACGGATTTAAAAAAGGGAAGGAGTGGTGACAAGGGGAGGATGTGCCGAGGAGAAAGCTTGGACGGGGCCGGGGGTGGGATATGGCCGAGCGTTGGGCTTGGGGCGTTTTCCGGAGATGCAAATGAAAATTGCTGAGGTGACTTGTATAATCTTGGGGTGGTACTGAAAAGCTGCTGCCCGGAGCAAACGCCGGCAGTTCCTTCTGGACAGGTACCATCGACTACCTGCGGCATTCCTGTCGGAGCAGCGGAATTTTACGGCGCCGTGCAACCGATCTCGCATCCGCAGGGGACCATGCGTAATTACGGGCCATGAAGCACCCTTCGCCATATTTTCGTCCGAATGCCCTCACGAACTCCTCTCGCATACAGCAACCCCCACCCCCCTCCTCCATCCGAGTCCCACTCTTGACCGTTACCCGAACACAGGCTCCCCAAGCTCCAAGCCCTACGGGTCCTGAACGGTGGAACCAACATACCAGCGGCGACTAGTCCCTCCTCGGCCGAGAACCCTCCAAACTGGAAAAGCGCTCAGCTCCCTCCTTACAAGCCACAACGGGCGCCTTCCCAATCACCGGTAGTCTCCGTAAAAACAACCCGGAAAACATTAAGATCTGCCTCTCCTGTCCTATTATCTCATTCGGTATTACCTTCGGCGGCACAGACGTTGGCTCGGCTGCAGGAGCATACAATAGACCCAGTTTACGGTCGCTTTCCCGTCCGACGTTCGCCCGGAACCGTGGAAGTATATCATCTTATCTCCGAATTCTCTCACTATGCATTTATTCCGCATTGTATTCCCGGCATTTGATATTTTCGGTGCGTAATGCTTCGTACGAGAACCGCGTAATACGGCAAGCCCGGCCACCCGTCAAGAGAGGGGCCCGCCGCCCTGCCCTGCACCGTGCAACACTGCACGAACTTATACACACCCCCAATGGGAGACCGGACCCAACGTTGTGTCTCGCCCAGCCTCACCTGGCACCGCCCACCTCAGCGAGGCACAAGACACATCTCAGGACGCCACCAGCCTCACACCGTTAATTAACTTAGAAACACACACTCTCTAATTATGCTATCTTTCCTCAATTCGCCATTCACCGCCCTCGAGGCAGGCAGGGGGGCTCCTCGTATCCGAAGCACACAGCGACACACGACTTGCGAAAGACCCCCTATGGTTACACGCCCGGAGAAAGAAAAGGGAAGGCAGCGGAACCCGCCTCACTCCGCACCCCGTTCCTCTCCACTCTCCTCTCCGGGCCACGCCCCAGGCAGCGCCCCGGCCTCCGCTCCTTCGCCCCCACCCTCCTCCCTCCTCGCATTCCGCCTCCCAAAGATATCCATCAGCGTGTCGTAGATGCTCTGCTGCACCGATGGCGTGCCCTCTAGCCCCTCCACACCCTCCAACCCTGCCTCGTCATCCTCCAGCTCACTCCCACTCCCCTCTCCCCCAAAGAGAGCATTCCTTAGCTCATCGGCTAGCTCGTCGGGTATAGCCTCCTCTCTCTCTTCCTGACCTGCTCCAGGCTCAGCCCTCTGCCTCCTCGCCTCCAAGCCCCTCATCCAGGCCCTCGCTCTCTCATCTTCTGGCCGTTCCTCAAATGGCAGCGCCGTCCCGTGGCCCGTGAAAATGTTTGCCGCCTTGTCCGGAGGTAGCGGGTCGAATTCGTAGTTGGGTTGCCGGTCAAGGTAGTGCCGAGGCACGAGGGCCATCATCTTGGTGTTGCCCTCGAGGTAGACGAAGCGCGCTGTGCGCAGCTCGAGTACGGCGTGCGTCGGCTCCACCTCGCGCTGCTTCTTCGCCACGTCTGCGGCCGCCTTGAGGAGGCTCGTGTAGCGCGGGAAGTTCCACAGGTCTCTGGTCATCTCTATGTAGAGTGATGTGTAGAAGGCGTCCACCTCGCCGGGCGGCTGGACCCCCCAAATGGAGGGTGGTGCGTCGATGCCGAGGGCCTGGAACAGCGCACAGTAGAGCCACGGCGTTGTTTCCATTTCGTCAACTAGCCGCGCTTTTGCCTTGTCGTCCTCCTGCTGCTGGATCCAGCCTAGAATCAACGAGTTCCGGTAATACCTCAGTTCACCATGCAGAGGCCCATCCTTGAACGCTGCAATGAAACTCTCTAGCCACTCCACCTCGCGGCCCCGCACAGCAAGAATATGGATGAAGTGGTTTATGCCATAGGGGTCCGTTTCGGGGTCGAGGCTAAACATCAGTTTAGCCCACTCAAGCGCCGTCCTGTACGTCCCCTTCCGCATGAGGCTTTTCAGGTAGTGGTACCCGGCCAGCCAGAACTGCCGGTTCTCCGGCCGCCGGAAGTTCAACCTCGCCTGCCCCCTCTCCAGCTTCTGCCTAAAGGACGAGAGCGTCACCCTCCCAAAGCTGAAGAGAGCGCGCTCGCAGAGGTCCGCCGCGAGCGCCTGATTCTGGTCCTGCTTCGCAAAAGCACTGACCTGCAATAGCGTAGATACATGATATGCTGCGTCCGGGGTGTGTTAGCCGTTGCAGATTGAAAACTAAAGACGGGGCGGAACTTACGGAACTGCTTCAGGAGATGGACCATCCGCATGGGATCGCCGAACCCGACGCAGTGGAAGAATATCGACTGCACCACATCGTACTGCTTTTCGTGAACGAACGTGTATTCGGTAGCTCCCGTATCCTCGTCTATCGCCACCTCACGCATAACCAATCCCCCGGCTGTCGCCCGCGGCCAGTTCTCCTTCCCCTGGATAAACATGTTCCGCCGCAGCGTCACCTCGGGGAGCTTCCTCCCAGGGTCGCCCTTCAGGAAGGTTTCGAGATCGACCTGCCTCGCGCCACCTTGCAGCAACCGTCGACGAGCAGCCTGGTCCTCAGCCTCCTCCTCGGCTCGCGCTGCATCGATAACTTCTCGCCCGAAGAGCGCCTTCATCTCGTGGATGGCCTTTAGGTGATAGGGGTTTATCGCTAAGACGCTCGTGCCGGTTTGCTCCGCGCCAGGAGAGGAACCGCCGGGCGACGCGCGCGGCTGGATGTTGAGCTCCTTCAATGCCTTATCGATCTCGTCTTCGCCGGGCGCATTCAGTTCCGGAGCTTTGTCGTCCCCCTGCTTCTTCTTTCCCTTCTTCTTTTTCCTCTTCTTCTTTGGTGCTGCTGGTTGCGCCTGTTCCTCCGCTGGCTTCTCGTGCTCCGCTACAGACTCCTCCGCCTTCTCTTGCTCGTCCTCCTCTTCATCTTCTTCCTCCCCACCGAGCGCTGCGAATAGACTGGCTCTCGGTTTCGCGACGGGCTCTTCCTCTTCGGACTCGGATATCTCGTCCTCGGGTTTCGTGGCATCCTGCAGCTCCTGCAGCTGCCGGATCTTGCGTAACTGTCTGCTTGACATGGGTCCCTATTCGCTAGTCGGTAGAAGGAAAGGGAGGATCCAATATGCGAGGTCCGTCGGCAATATCGTAACTTGGAGTTTCGAGAATATTTTCGGTGGTGGGGTTGGTGAGCACTTGAATCCCAGGTGTGTCCATTAGTTTTAATGTGGGGGTGGGGTTCCTGCCGATGCGTCATCGGCGGCGCTCCTGCTTCACTTTAATTCCCGAGCGCGCCACAGCTGCTCAAGCCGCGAGCTCGCTCGTGGTTCAGGAGCGCAGCCCACTGCTGTAGGTTCTGCTCTCACCTCTTCGCCATATTCAAGTGTGCAATCTTGGTAAACAGGATACATCCGCCCTAGCTTGGGAGACGGATCAAAACACGATAACAGCAGTCAAGCAAGATTTCTCCCAGGCAAGAGCAGAATATGGGCGTCAAATGTTATATTGTCAATGCCCGAGAGATAGGGCTAAGCCGCAAAGGTATGGCCCTCTTGACCCTGAGTTCAAAACCAGGGCCACCTCCCAAAGTAACACCAGACAGTCCCCCATTATCATTTTCGTCGTTTGATACGCTGCACCCGTAGATGCAAGCCATGTCCTTCACATACAATTGCCTTCATAAAAGAAGGTACCACAGATTCCCCTCCCGCTCAAGATGCCCTGCCTTCCCTACCCAGCCCCGTAACATAATCGATATCGTGCTCATCCTGCCATGAACACTGTCGTAGCCCTAAAACTCCGTATCCCCTACCCTCTTCTCTGGTATCCGCGCGTCATATGCCACATTTAGGTGACTCCGGTGCGCCCTGTCAAAGAAATGTCCAGGTCTGAAGTACAACAAAGAACGAAAGGATAAACGCAAAACAAGAATCAAAGGCCAACGAAAGTCAATATCTTGCGCGATAATACAAGATACCAGGGAGTCGGAAAGCAGTAAGGCCACGTGATGCTGAGGCGACAAAACAAATTGTTCTGTTGGCCGGGATCTGAAGAGGTTGTTGCTCCAGAAAAGTATGCACAAACGCCGTCATAGTCGTGCTTCGTTGGATAACATCAGGGATAAAGAGGAGCATCAGGCATCCAAGCCCGGCCCCAAAACCATAAGGCAGACTGCATGATACAATCTACTGTTCTGTCGCAGGCGTCGCAGCCGGGGTGCCGCGTCCTCGGTAACCTCCGCCACCTCGGTTGTATCCTCGTCCCCGCGGGCCACCGCGACCACGGCCACGGCCCCGATAGTTCCGGTAGCCGCCATCAACACTTCCCTGCCCAAATGTCTCCATGTTCTTCCGCTGCTCTTCGCCGCGCCACTCACGGCCGCCCGGCTTCTGGCCGCCACTCCCAGCCCGATCTTTAGCTTCACTAGAGATATTGTCGAAGAAGGAACGTGACTTGTTGTAAGCTTGTTGGTCGGCAGGTTTATCGCCGGCTTCCGCCTCTCCGCCTTCACCAGTGGAGGGGGTGGCGCTCTCGGCACCAGGGGACGCAGCAGATATAGCCTCCCTGACAAGGTCGTCCTTGTTGAACTTGGCGTTAGACTCCGCGAAGTCGAAGTCCACATTGGGGACCTCGACCTTGGAAGCCCCACCACGTCCACCACGACCGCGACCGCGCCCGGAATGGCCAGCGCGCACAGCATTCACCCGCATCTCGTCAACCCTCTTAGTAAGGTTGTCCATGGTGGTACCATTTTGCGTCTGCGCGGTGGCAGCATTATTTCCAGTCTCCATCTTCGCCATGGCAAGGGCAACGGCAGCCTTGGCTGCTTCAGTCGCATCTTGAATGCCTCCCCCGGAGGTGGCCTTGCCGGTAGTAGCCACCCCGGCCGAAATGCTAGTGGGCACAGGGAACGGCTTTGGCATAGCAGGAATCACTGGTGCGACACGGTTGTTCTTCGGTCCCGTAGGCACAGACTCGGCACCAGGAGACGTGACCTTCTGGGCAGGAGCCTGTGGGGCAGCCTTTTCAGTGGTAGGCTTCGCAGGTTTCGCCTCCGCTGCCGCTTGCGGCTTGGGACCGCCCTGGCCGAGGGACTTCGGCTCAGTAGGCGGCTGCGGCTGACCAGGCTGAGCAGGAGCCGCTTGTTTGGGTCCCGTAGGAGGCCCGCTGGGGCCCTGCTTCGCCTCCGCTCCGGGCGTGCCAACGGGGGTCGCTCGCGACTTCTGGTTCTGATCCTGACCGGGGGGCACCGGCGCGCCGGGCATGTTGGGAGGATACGGGAAGTTTGGATTCCACGGCCCAGGACCTCCAGGACCACCAGGGCCAGGCTGGAAGCCTTGGGGAGGAGGATACCAGCCCGGAGGAGGCGGGTAGGGCATGTTACCAAACCCGGGACCAGGGCCTCCTCCACGACCCCATGATCCAGGTGGAGGAGGTCCATAGAAATTGTTGTTGAAGGGTGGCTGATGGTGTCCAGGCTGGGGAAAACCAGGGCCACCTGGCCCACCCGACGCTGGAGCCTGTGCATTGGGGCCTTGCGCGGCCTCGGGTCGAGGTCGGGCCTAGTAGATCAACCCAGTTAGTCACCATACCCACTGTCATCAAGGATAACAAAGAAAGCAGATGGCATCCGATAATCAGAAGGAAGGCAACGGAAATTTCAACACGGTTTGCGCATTCAGCAAGTGACAAAGTTTTACATCCGAAAATATTTCATCATGGAAGACGCCAAAAGACACAGTCGCGAAAAGGAAAACTCACCCCGAGTATGGCAGGATCACTGGGAACGGAGCTGGGCTTGCTCTCCTTTGCAGGCTGCTGCTCGATCCGCAGGTCCTTCACGTCGCTGCCGCGAAATATGATGTACTCGTACACCTGGTCGGACGGGGAAATCTCTTCCTCCGGCCGCGATTTCCTTCCCTCTGTACCGAAAGATTTGACATTCTCGAGGGAGACGGTGGACTGCTCCGAGTTGATCTGGTGAAGGGTACCGACGTAGCTAAGGGCGGGGAAACCCTCCGGTTAGTGGTGACGAACGCGGGGTGCGGCGTCGGATAAGGTAAACAAACCGGATATCGCTCTTCGAGATGAGGGATATGCGCGATCTAGAGGGCGGAGTTAGTTGTTGTGGACACTAGAGTGTCAATTGCCGCCAGGGACCGGGCTTACCCTATGTATTCGGACATGTTTTGTGGGATGAGGCGTTCAGCACGCCACGAACTGACCTTCGGATGAAGAGATGAGAACACCAAAGAAAATACAGATGAAGAGAAAATAGAGGGGAAGTAAGATACCCGTGGTCCGCAATGGACAAGACACGGATGGGTATACTAGTGCACAAGGCGGGAAGGTGAGATGTCAGGATGTCGTTTCTGAAAGATTTGTGGTCTGGATTAAGCTTGACGCAGAAAATGACGGCGAGCTGGAAGTCCACATAGCAGGGAGGCTGGGGGGAGCGGAGGGCGCGTGATTGGCTGGGGTCTGAAGTGGGGCTGGCGGGCGAGCATGTGAGGCCACGTGATCCACTGGAGGGTCCACCAAGAGCTGCTCGGAAGCGCAGTCCAGGGTCTTGTAGTGGTAGATCAAATGGAGGAACCTCAATGCTTTTCATAGGCTTAATCCGCACATGTAATGACCGAGAAGTGCTTAAATTGTCTAAGGCGTATTTCTCCAACTACTGTTGACCGGGGCTATATGCATTACATATCTATTACAGATTCTCTATCCCACGGCTTCTATATACTATCCCCTTTACTTGAGGGTAACCAGCTCCTCGGCACTCGTCGGGTGGATAGCAACACACCTATCAAAGTCTGCCTTCGTAGCCCCCATTCTGACAGCGACACCAAAGCCCTGGAGCATCTCCCCGCTCCCAAGACCCATAATATGAAGGCCAACCACCTTTTCTTCCGGCCCCGTGACGATGAGCTTGTAGTTGGTGGGCGCCTTCTCATCGAGCTCCATCATGCTGTAGTACATGGCGGTGAAGCTGGTCTTGTACACCTTGATGTTCTCGGCGCCGTACTTCTCGATGGCCTGGGGCTCCGTGAGGCCGATGCTGCCGACCTCCGGGTGCGCAAAGACAACGGAGGGGATGTTCTCGTACTCGAGCCTCGCGGTCGAGAACTTCTCGCCGCCGAAAAGCCTCTCAGAGAGTCTGCGGCCCGCGGCGATGGCCACGGGGGTGAGCTCCATCTGGCCGGTGATGTCACCGAGCGCGTAGATGTTTTCGGTGCTCGTGTTCTGATACTCGTCAACAATGATGTGGCCCTTGGGATCCAGCTTGACGCCGGCGTCTTCGAGCCCGACGCCCTCCGTCTCCGGCTTGCGCCCGATGGCCCAGATCAGATGGTCCACGTCCGACACGACAGTCTCCTCCCCGTTGGCCCCCTTGTACGTGAGGGTCAGCTTTCCCGTAGACGCGTCCTTCTCCACCTTGGAAACCTCGGACTCCTGGTGGAGCTTGACGCCGATGCGCTGGTATTCCTTGGTCACGGTCTCCTGTATCATGGGGTCGAAGTGGCGCAGGAAGGTGTTGTGGCGGATGAAGAGGTGGGTTTCGGTGCCGAGCGAGTGGAACATGCCCGCGAACTCAACGGCGATGTAACCGGCGCCTACGATGGCGACCTTGCCCGGACGCTTCTCGATATCGAAGAAGCCGTCGCTGTTGATGCCGTACTCGGCGCCGGGAATGCTCGGAGGGGGGTTGGGCTTGCCGCCCATGGCCAAGAGGATCTTCTTTGCCCTGACGACGGACTTGGTGCCGTCGTCCGCGGTCACCTCGACCTCGTTCTTTGAAAGGAGCTTGGCCCAGCCGTGGACATACTCGACGCCGTCCTTCGCGAGGTTGCGCTCGTAGATGCCGTTTAGCCTCTTCACGTAGGCGTCCCTCTTGTGCTTGAAAGTCGTCCAGTCGAAGGGAGCCGTCTCCTCCACGGAGAAGCCGTAGGACTTGGCTTGGTGGATCGTCTCGGCGATAGCGGCGGCGTTGAAGGTCACCTTTTTTGGCACGCATCTGCATTGCGCGATTGCGGTGTTAGCCTCGGCGCTGTCAGAGTAATTTCCTGGGTGTGCGGCGAACGGTGAATCCACTCACCCAACATTGACACACGTTCCTCCTAGTCTCTTGTTCTCAATAACCATGGCCTTTGCGCCGAAGCGGGCGCTGGCCATCCGCCCCGAGGCGAGGCCACCGCTGCCGCCTCCGATTACGAGGTAGTCCGTCTCAGCACTTATGGGAGCCATGGCTGCGGCAGAGGAAGAGAAATGTCGTGAAAGTGCGGCGAGTCGCGAGTGGGCTGGAATGGGTTGCGCAGACACGAGGGTTGCCCTGGACAGAATTGTAAAGGGACGCATATGGAACGGGGAATTTGGGGCGAGGCGGGAAGAACGCGGGGTTATGATTGCATCATATAGTCGCGCAGCTGCAGGTCGAGAGAGTTGTCGCTATGGCGCCAATTGGGGATTTGAAATCAACCTATCTGTATTGGGATCACTGTGGGCGATGGTGTGCGAATTCGGCGCCTCGGACTTTTGAGGCACGGACGAAGTGGGTTGGTTGCAGAGCCTGCAGTGGGCCAATGGGCTCGGCGAGCTCGGCGACTGCTGACCCCGCAGTATCTCAACGGGCTGGAAGGACGGTTGTACAAGCATCCATGATTCCTCATGCTCGTCCCATTGTATGCATGTCTTGGATACTCGAAAGTAAATTTAGGTTTACAGAGGCGGATACTTAACTACAGGAGTGTCAAACATACTGAGGATACCGTGTCAAGAATCTGAGAACGAAGGGGTGCGTGCTGGATTTGCACGCAGCTCTCCTAGGACGTCAAAGGGTAGGCAAGACAGCTGCCGAGCCCAGACTCTCAAGTCGCAGTTTGGGACCTTTAGGGTTCATTGGGAGCATTCCAACGTGTTTAGAGGAGCCGGGCATCCCCGAAGCTTGGTTATAAAGTTGCCTGGTGGATTTGTCACCGGCCATGGTAGTGAATGCAGAGACAGTGCTGATGAGCGGCGCAACGACGGGATTGATGGGAAAACCAATGTGTTTGTCAGCTCTGACAGGTATGTTGAAGACCTTGCAACATCACCAATGGAACTAGACCGGGGCCGACAGAATTTCCAGATATTTATAAAAGAAATACCAGCTTTCGATCTCCTTCCTGGTACCACTATTGTTCTTCGACGTCCGCAGCAGAAGGCGGAACTTTGCTGTAGGGTTACATAAGCAAAACGCTGCAGCCGGGCCCCAATAGACGCGCACCCGGGTGCGCCGATTATGTAAGCCCCACTCATCACCTCAACACGCGTGAGAGACAATTCAGTATTTCTAAATGACACTCTTCGTATATCAAACTAGAATCATATAAGATAACTGTATCACCGTTTTTCAACGAACCACCTAAAGATGAAGGGTATGACGGTTGATATGTGTAGCTCTGTATTTGACGAGATGCTCGCTCGGGCGTGTTGAGGTGGTTAGTGTGGCTTACATAATCGGCGCACCCGGGTGCGCGTCTATTGGGCCCCTGCTCTGATATGGAGACCACAAGCTTGCCATTTTGACTTGGTCAGAAACGAGAACGTAGGTCCGTCGTGACAGCACCCGCCAGGCCTAAACGAGCATGTCTCTCATACTTGCAGCAGTAAATTGAGAGATGTCTATGTGGGTTCGTAATTAGGTCCGAACGGGAAGAACATGGTATGAATCAGACATCTCGCCGAGGTCCCAGCTTGATGAACCGACGAGGAATGGGGTGGTGAAGAACCGGCCTAATATGGGTGACTTCGACTTGAATTCGGCTTTTATTCCGGCCCTGTATAAGCCGGCAGAGCTTCTCCCGATTGCGAAGCATGAAAGGGAGATTCAGTACCTGGTCGAAACTCATCAAGTCATTGTTGTGGTCGGCCAAACGGGCTCGGGAAAGACAACTCAGATCCCCCAGTTCCTGGATAAGGCAGGATGGTGCTCGGAAGGGAAAAGAATTGCTATCACTCAGGTATGTTTGGCGAATACCATATTGGTGACACTTGCGCGTCTTGTCTGACACGCATCCAGCCTAGGCGGGTAGCGGCTACAACCGTGGCCATGAGGATTGCGGAAGAGGTTGGCTGCGAAGTCGGGAATGAAGTCGGCTACTCTATCCGCTTTGAGGACGTCACCTCGCCCTCTACTAAGATAAAACTCCTAACGGACGGCCTCCTCATCCGCGAGGCCATGATGGACCCGCTACTCGCCGAATATTCGGTCATCATGGTTGACGAGGCCCACGAAAGGTCAATCAGCACCGACGTGCTCTTGGGCCTGCTGAAAAGAATATTAGCGCGCCGGCCAGAACTGCGCGTAATCATCAGTAGCGCGACGATACAGGCGGAAGACTTTGTCAAGTTCTTCAGCGTGCCAAAAGCCCCGGGAGAAGGGGATGCCGAGGATAAAAAGAACGACGAGAAGGAGGTTATTGCCCTTGGCGTCCAAGGGAGATCATATCCGATTGACGTCCTCTACCTAGGGGAGCCGACGGAAGACTACGTTCAAAGGACTGTGAAAACCGTAATTGACATTCACACCAAAGAGCCGGAGGGCGACGTGCTCGTCTTCCTAACAGGACGCGAGGAAATTGACGACGCGATGGAAGCCGTGAGGGAGGAGCTAGACCGCCTCGGCGAACAGAAGCAGGCGCTGCTCCCTCTTCCCCTATACGCCGGCCTGACGACAGAGCAACAGATGTACGTCTTCGACAAGACGCCTGAGAACACGCGGAAAGTAGTCTTTTCGACAAACATAGCGGAGGCCTCCGTCACAATAGATGGGATTGTCTACGTCGTCGACTGTGGATTTGTCAAGATCCGCGCATATAATCCCAGAACAGGGATTGAGTCTCTCATAGTGACTCCGACTTCAAAGGCGTCAGCGGCTCAGCGCGGAGGGCGAGCCGGACGCACGAAGCCCGGGAAATGCTACCGGCTCTACCCGAAGGAAAGCTTCAAGGAACTACCGGCAACTAACCCGCCCGAAATGCAGCGGAGTAACCTTGCGCCCGTTATTCTACAACTCAAGGCGCTGGGCATAGAGAACGTTCTACGCTTCGACTACCTGAGCGCCCCACCCTCTGAGCTCATGATCAAAGCGCTGGAACTACTATACTCCCTCGGCGCGCTAGATGACGACGCCCATCTCACGAAACCGCTCGGGACGAGCATGGCGGAACTCGCCCTCGACCCAATGATGGCCAAGGCCCTCCTCTCCGCCCCCTCCTTCGGGTGCATCAGCGAGATGCTCACCATAGCCGCGATGGCCAGTCTCGGCGGCAACGTCTGGTTCCACCAGGAGAACGAGCGCAAGAAGATGGAGGAGGCGCGCGCCAAGTTCGCCGCCGACGAGGGCGACCACCTCACCCTCTTAAACGCCTACCAGGCCTTTGTCACCTCGGGGAAGCAGTCCGCCAAGTTCTGCCACGAGAACCACCTAAACTACAAGTCCATGAGCCGCGCTGTCAGCGTGCGCTCCCAGCTAAAGCGTGCGCTTCTGCAGCTCGGCGTACGTGTCGAGGAGCCCGCGTCCGGGGTGCGGGTCGGGGGCTGGCGGGATCCTGTGCGGGCGGGGGAGCAGATACGGAGGTGTCTGACCACGGGGTTCTTTGCGCACGCGGCGAAGATGCAGCCTGATGGGACGTTCTTGAGCGTTGGGGGGAATGTGGTATTGCATGCGCATCCGAGCTCGATAATGTTTACGCGGACGGCGGAGTGGGTTATTTTCCATGAGATATTGGAGACTTCGAAGAAGGTTTTTATACGGGATGTTACGAAGGTTGAGAGGGGGTGGCTGGTGGAATATGGGAGGGGTTACTACGAGGTGAGAGATGGTAAAGGGGGCCCGGTGGAGGGTTCGAGAAGGCTTGGATGAGGAGATGACATTGAGATGCCGGGCCATGGGAGGACAAAAAGGCCAATATTATCGGACATTTGTGTCCCGCGAGGTTCTGGTCGACGGCCATGCATGAGACAGGTCCTATTCAGTGGTTCTTGGCCTTTCGGGCAGATTCAGCGGGGGACTTGGGTGACCCCGTTCAGCGCTTTACCGAGTCCTCGGTGCGAGAAGGTGTTTGAGAGTTAGTGATGCAACATCCCTCACCGGCACGCCTCCTAATGCGTTAACCCCGCCTTTGTCCTGCGCCATCGTAGCCCGGCCAAGTAGCCCGGTGAACACGAGAGCCGCAAGAGCTTAAATCCCGCATCCCGTCATTATCTTCAGACGCGTATCTCCAAAATAACTACCACGTCGCCCAAGGTGGGCCTTATACTATCCTATCGGAGCCCGCCGTCATGCGTGTGGAGGTCAGATCGCTCAAATTTCGGAGGATATCAGATTCTCGAGAGTGTGAGTCCACCGAAGCGTCTTTATACCTTCCTTGTCATGTATGTGTGTGTCAGTGGATGCAACTAGCAAACGAATGCCCGTCGATTCTTTTTTCAGGTCTTGGGTTCTCTTGCAACCCAGGCTTACCAGATGCTGTATTCTTGGCAGACTATTCTCGCGGCCTTCGCGCCCGTTACCGTGTTGATGGAGAGCAGACTCGCGACTTACCTTCCGAATGTCCCGAGTCGGACGCTTATGCAGATATCAAGTACGAGGTAGACGAGCAGGCGTTTCACCGTCGTTCTCAAGGCCGCTTGTCGGCCGGGAATCTTCCCCAAAATGTACCTGAGGGTTGGCCCACTAAATTAGATGGTCCTCTCATCTGGGGCAAAGGTGACTTTCAGGACGCGGCCGAGTATGTTTACCACCTTACATCAGAGGACAAGGCAGAAATCAACGATGCTCTTTTCTATTTCACAGGTAAGAACTTAGACATTACATCCAGGAAGAAACTGTATTTGTCATGGAAGCCGGTGTTAACAAAGTCCCAGGGCAGGACCTCCATGTCAACATGGTGTCGCGGGACACGTTCCCTCTGCCTACCCTAGGCAAGCGGCTCGACGCCATCTGCACCGACATCTACGGCGGCAGGGGATTTGCCATTGTTCGTGGCCTTGATGTCGACGCCTACTCAGCAGGATACTTGACGGTTGTGTACCTCGGTATCTCGAGCTATGTAGGCGAGCGGAGGGGCAAGCAGGACCAGCGGGGCTCGATGTTGAGTATGAATCCACAAGTCAGAGGTAGCTGCGCGCCCCTATGGGCTCTTCTAACCTGTTGGGTAGTGCATGTTATGGACAGTGGTAACGAGCTAGGTGCGAGGTACAACTCCGAGAAGGTGTGTTCACAGGGGCCTCCTAGTTACCGTTTGATGATGGGGTCCGGATGGACTAACAGCTGTTGCTATCCTAAGCCGTTCCACACAGACACGGTGGCAGACTGTCTATGCCTCTTCGCCCGAAATCTGGCTGCGTCCGGTGGTCGCAGTGTGCTCGCATCCTCTTGGACGGTGTACAACGAATCGCCGCAACCCGGCCAGACATAATCCACGTCCTCGCACAACCAGACTGGCCGTTTGACACGTATGTGTACCACCCGGCACTCATTCTACCTCAAGCAGTGATAGTTCCTCGGAGTTATTTGTCTCGGAGTCCTTAGATAAAGAACTTGGTTAACACACCTCCTAGATACGGTCGTTCTCCCTCCTTCTACAAGGGCGCCTTGATGTACTATCACCACGCCAAGCTCATCACGTCGTTCTCACGACGCCTCCTCACAGGACACCCCCCGCTGAACCCGCGCACCGCCGGCATCCCCGGTCTGAGCGAGGCCCAAGCCGAGGCCCTCGATACACTGCACCTGGCGGCCAAGCGGCATGAGATCAAGCCGCACATGCACAGGGGAGACATTCGTTTTATCAACAACATGGCGATTCTCCACCGTCGAGAGGCATTTGATGATGAGGGCGCTAATGTGCGACATCTCATCCGCGTGTGGTTGAACAACGAGGCGAGGTGCTGGAAACTGCCAGCTCCCCTGCGTCTGGCCTGGGCCCGCGTTTTCGAGGATGGCGATAGGGATGAGCACTGGGACTTGGAGCCGCATCGCAGTGATGGGAGGGTACTGAGAGTTGCCTTGTCATGTGACTGAATGAGAGCCTGGCGACGGAGTGCATAGCCTGCCGAAGACAACTACTTCCTGCACTTTTCTGTTTCTAGCCTCCGTTTCTCTCCTTGCAGTAGCACACCTGCTCTGAACCTGGGCGAGTGACCAACTATCACGATGGACATCACGTCGGGATTCCTTCGGGCCATGTGGAGCCCTACGTTCCTCCAGGACTTCCCTGGCTTATACCACGAACTCCGTATCGCTTCCACGCAGCGAGACCAAGTGCCGTGGGCCGTCTCGCAACTGAACCCCAAAAACCGCGTGGATTCGTTGGAACCACCCCGCGACCACAGCTGGAGCATTCAGGGAGGCACCGCCTTGGGCCATGTTTTCTACATAGTACCGCCGCTAGACGACCCCGTCCCTCTTGGAATACACCTCTACCTACCAGACCTATCCAACTATGACACGGGGTTGCTTCTATCCCTAGACCACAGCGCTGCCGCGGTGCTCCAAGATGCGCGCGCAATATCCAGCTTGGGCATAAGCCGCCACTTGTGCAAGGCATTGCATGCGTTCTGCGAGCGGAACCCTGAGTTCGTCTCATCGTACAACGATTTGTCGTTCGGTTCCAGACTCTACCTTACTAGGCTTCAGTCGAATCCACGGAAGTGTGACTTCGAACTCGTCGCAGACGATGATGCCGCCATGTTCGCGCGTACCGCTGCAGAACTCGATGAGCTCTGGCCGCACCTGGACCTGGCTCAGCGCATGTCGGGCAGGATTCTGGAAGTGGAGTCTCTGTCTCTAGTGCAGCACCTCCACGATTCAACCTGTATCGTCAAAAGGCGGGAGACACACGGGCACGCCGGCCAAGAGTCGTACGTGTTGAAGACAGGCTCGGGAGACTTTCGGTATCTGTACCACGAGTTTCAACTCTTGCTCTCCTTCCCGCCTCACCCGAATATCTTAGCCCCTCCCCTCGGCCTCGTAACCGCGAGGATCACGGGGCGGGAGGAGCCTGGTGTAGTCGGCTTCCTGCTTCCATACTACGACCACGGATCGCTACTCAACATTTTACCCCTTCGCGAAGCTTACTCCACGCACAAAAGACTGGAATGGGCAAAGCAGCTTACGAGTGCCTTCCTACACGTGAATGAAGAAGGCGGCACCTTCTACTCAGACCTCCGCCCCTCCAACGTCCTGCTCTCGTCGTCCGGGGACATCGTCCTCTGCGACTTTGAGCAGCGCGGGAACTGGAAAGAGTGGCTGCCGCCAGAGGTCCGCTACCCAAACTACGCGGACAGGATGATAGCTGAGGCCGGAGATGACTGGGAGTGGCGGGGCATTGGGAGATGGACGCGACTGCTGCACTGGCACCTGGATCGAGCCTCGGCATTTCTTAACGCTGTGGAGGGTTATGAGGAGGTAACGAGGTTCGTTATGGAGAACAACCTCCCCTGGTTCATGCTGTCACAGAGCCAGGTGGAAAAGGCGCAGGTCTTTTCCCTAGGTCTCATGATATATGGCATGTTCGAGGGCGTAAGCAACGTTGAGAGAAGCTTGTTCCACGCTTGGTCTGTCGAACCAGACGTCGAGTTTCCTTCCTTTAAGAGGACGCCCCTGGAGCTGCGGGAGGTTATCAAGCGCTGTACACAGGGTGCGAGCCAGTGGCGCTCAGAGCGTGACGATTCGCATCCGCAGCGTCCACCACTGATCGAGCGCAGGGGCTTCAAGTTCTTTGTGGAGGACCTAGGCCTTCAAGAACCTGGACCAAACGTGGCTTTACAGGTCCTAGACGCTGGTAAATCATGGTGGGAGAATGAGATGGAACTGGCGCAGGCTTTTCTAGACCGACAGGGGCATGACGAAGACGGGAGGCCAACGCTGAGGGAGCTTTTGGCCATGTTGGAAAGTGTGAGGCTTCCATAGCTACATCTGGGTCCACCTTGTTCTCCTGAACCGAATTATGTTGTCTGCCTATGAATTCCCATACAAAGCATCGAAAAACTCGTCATCGTTTGGATCTTCCTGGACAACGCTTCCCTCGGATTCCTCTGTGACAAATATCTCCTCGTCCGCGATAGGGCTCGGGGAGAAGAGATCCGACATCAAAGTCTCGCCAGGGAGCCATGTTTTCTCGCTGGAGTCCTCGGACTCGCGGGTGATGTTCCTCACGGAGTGCATCAACGACGCGAAGGCGAGCACGAGCTGATCAGTGGGCTTCGAGACGCCGGGGGCCAAACCAGCCTGGCTTCCTATCCGCCTCTTATCAAAAGCTTTCCAGGGCGTTTCTCCCGACTTGTCAGGCTGGTTCAGATCGGCCAAGTCCCCCAAGGCTGCACTCTGGAGGTACGCCATGTGGTCCACATCACCGAATTCCGCGGCATAATGCAGGACATTGCGGCCGGCACGGTCAGTCACATCCAGTCGTGCGCCACCTTCGTGGAAAAGCCGGAAGAGGACATTCCCGTTTGCGTGACGGCTGGCGTTGAGGATCGGGGGACACCCTTGAAAGTCTGGGATGTCGAGATTTGCCCCTGCCCTGATGAGCATCCTGGCCGCCTCGATAGGTGCACCAGCAGGGTTGCAGCTCCGATGGAGCCGGGTCATGCGGTTCATCGCCGTTTCGCGGTCGGTGCGGTTGTGGATGTCGACATTGGCACCCTTGTTTAGGAGGATTTGCATAATGCCGCGGTCCTCAGTCAGTTCTGCCGCCGCGTGCAGCCCGGAGCGCCCTCTGAAAGTGACAGCGTTGACAGAGGATCCGGCATCCAGGAGAGTCACGACAATCTCGGGATGGTTTGCGTTCACAGCACAGTGAAGCGGTGTAAGACCGTCGAAATTCTGGACATTCGGATCGGCTTTCCAGCCTAGAAGTGTTTTTGTCGCCTCGAGGTCTCTGCGCAGCGCCGTCCAGTGGAGAGGGGCGTAGCCAAAGCCGTCAGGGGTATTGATCTTTCCAGGATCCTTGGACAAGGCGTCAAGAAGCGTCGTCCTGCCAAGTCCGAGCACGGCATCGTGAATTGCGGTCGATCCGGGCAAATAATCATGTTCTTTGGTGAGGTGCTTCAAGAAGTCTCCTTGGGGGGTTTCGTAGTTTCCAAGCAAGTAGAGCAGGGCTTGCTTTACCGCAGACCTGCTCAGAGATGAAGGGTTAGTGCTATCGGGCGCTCGGCGG
The DNA here is from genome assembly GCA_030271035.1 of Microascus cirrosus. Lineage (NCBI taxonomy): Eukaryota > Fungi > Ascomycota > Sordariomycetes > Microascales > Microascaceae > Microascus > Microascus cirrosus. Next base: position 89,981 of record JAMBUN010000283.1, on the reverse strand, counting down.
GAAGGAGGGATATCTTACATGCCGTTGCCATCCGCCGCATTTCTGTCACAGCCCATCTGGAGTAAGAATGCACTCATGGCAGATGAACTTCTCCTTACGGAATGCTGAGCTGTTCATTAATAGGAATTCATGTAAGAAAAGGGGAACCTATATATCTTACCAGTATCAATGAAGTGCCGACGTCGTTGATGTCACTCGGGGAGACAAGCTTCTCGGAAAACGCTTTGCGGAGCCAATCTATGTCTCCCAAATCCACAGCGGTCCAGGCATTGTGACTACGACTAATAGCACGAGGGAATCGGAGATGCAGAGTAGCACCGGCCCCAACCATGGCTCTCCAAGACGCAGAGAAAACCATGGCACGCGAGAGGAGCCACTTTGGGAAGTAGAGCTCGAACTGGAGGGATGACCGCAGCTCTGCCTTGCAGAATGGGTGGTCGCACCCACGATGTTCTATCATGGGCGTGCCGTTGTAAGTTAGAAAGCAGCTCCCGACCAACGTGTCGAGCCAACGCGGGCTCCTCAGGGTCGTTATCTTGTGACAGCGGCAGCCGCATACCCGAGGGCATCTTCGACGAAGGGATGTTTGGAAGCAGACAACGGATGTCCTCTCGATAGTGCCCGAGGGAGATTGGAGTACCTTTAGAAGTTGGCTTTGGACCGTTTCGACAGACCCCAGGGCCTGTGTGATATGCTGCAATTCCTTGGACTGGTCTTGGGATCCTCGGCTGATGGTATCGAGTCTCACGGCCATGTTGTTGAAGCGATCTTGCAACCCTGCTACGGATTCATTTAGGTCACTTATGGAGGCGCTGATGCCATCTAAAACGTTGGCCGAATCTACGGCCTGGGAACTGAGCTTATCGGTAGATCTCTCGACGACTTGCCGCATTTGGAATACCATTGACGTCTGCGCAACACTTGTAAGTCGTTAGCAGCAAAGATCAGCGTGAGCAAGCCGCATCTCATACTTTTGTGCGGTGGAGAGTGCCCCGAGGCTTGCCGAGAGCAAGACGCACGAATCTCTGGCTATGTTGCGCAATTTGTCGACACGACCCTTCTGAGCCTGCCATTTCACCTTTGAAATGCGGTGTTGTCCATTCTTCTCCACGCCTTGGCTCGTGCCGAGGAACAGAGTAGCTATATCGTTGACTTCATCCACGACTTTATAGAGCTTGTCCCACACCACCTGAGCCTTGATTAGCCAAGGAGTCACAGCGGCCTCGTCACGATCTGACACTTCCTTCAGAGTGGAAGCTGTTTGGTCCAGCAGCGCCTGGAGAGTTGACAGGTGGTTCAAGAGGTCACAGAACTCCGCCGGAGCCTGACTAAAGGTTCGCAGTATCCTGATGCCTTTCCCGATCGCGACGCAGGCCTGGCCTATAGCGATGATGCCGGCGGTAATAGACAGGGGATCCGCCATGTGGGGTGAGACGGGGGGGAGGACGCGACCAAGGAGGAACTGGCGGCCTGGTCTCGCCCATATTTGCGATGATACGGACCATTCTTCGGGCAAGGCTCTGGCAAAGTCACGCGTATGATGCACTGTCCACTAGGAATATCTGCGGCAATAGAAGAATGCTATTCTTTGGCTGTCGTGGAACAAGCAACAGCATGAGCTGAGCTGAAGTCCGCATTGGGATGGAAGCACTCGTGCGCAGGACAGTGTCATACCAGCATATCACACGGTCTCTTATCTACTTCGTCTTCCCTGCCGCCGCGATCCATTTATAGATGCTGGGCCTATCCAATCTTCCTGTCCCACGACTCGCGAACCCGGAAGGAAAGGTGACAAAGAAAACCTGGAATATTACGCTGCGCGGAGATTGATTCTGCATCGGTTGGGGGCCCCCGCATCTTGCATGCCAGGTCCTGAAAGAATCGAACCAATGGGTAACCCGGCTCAAGAACCCAATCAATGACTTGACGTGGTGCGAGTCGAAGACAGCGATGGATCCTCCGACGTACATGGCTCAGGTTGTATCATTCTTTATTTTCTGACGTCGGGCCAATAGGAATGATGCTCCAGCAATCCAAGGCCAAGATCTTCGACTACAGACGTGTGCTAACACTGCGTCTCCTCTTCAAGGGGCCGCATTGACAACACCTACGCGCAAATCTCACCACATCCTCTCCCCGCCCGCTTTGCGTTCCGCGGCGGGAAATAGCTCATCTCATCTCGGCAATGCGCCCTGCCTCTCATCGGAACGTCGTATTCAACTCCTTCTCCCGGGGTTTCGAGTTTCGTGACCTGGTCCGTGCTGTTTCGAACGTGGCGCAGGGATCTTTGTTTAGGGCGCATACCTGTGTCTAATTTTCTATCATTTTCATCTGGTTCGTTGTCTTTCGTGTGGAGTTGGGTCTTTAAAGTCTGGCTGCTGGAAGCTGGAAAATCACTTCCTAGTGGAGTTGTTCTTCGGGGCGATCCCGACGTACCTGTTTTTCATGCCCCATACTTGGGGCATATTAGCGGGTTATGCTGTGTGGTTCAGCTCCTCCTGTGGGATGAAAGAATATGTTAAACTATTACACTATTTTGGGATGACTGGCGTGTTAGTGAAGAGGTGGGGTTGAGTTTAGGTTAAAGAACAGAGAATCTAGTCTCGTACTGTACGGTGATATGATGCTAACATTTAACAGAGACGGGAATAATACGACGTATCGTGGCGAGAGGCTGAGGAAGGATCGACGCTGTCCTTGACGTTTTAAACCGACCGGGCCACCCCTTGCTCGATGACAGTTCTGATGTTCCCGAACGGTGAGCCTTTCTGTAGCCTCTGTGTGGGTTAGCTTCGGTGGGTGAGAGTCACAAGGAGCCCACTGCTCCAGTTTTCCCCGACTCGGCGGATTGGCTCGCGTGAATAGCAACTCCGATAGACATCTTCGAACGCCCTTTCCCATCGCTGCCTTACAAGTTATGCTCTGTCTTCACCGAAGTCCTCGTCGAACAAGTCAGCCCTGCAAGAAACGCTTGGCTAAGGAAGAAAAGGTCCATCACATCGTGGGAAAATACGACCTCCCTCCCGCAGAGCGATATTAAGGAGTAACGGAGGCGTTGGCCCCCCTTGGCAAACCCGTGCCAAGCCGCCTCTCAAATTGAGCGCCCAGAGGAATGGCAAAGCCACATCTACAGGGCCTTGGACCGAGCGTTCCCCCCTAAATCGCCGACGCGCATTGGCCGATGCAAGATGACAGTGGATCATCCGAGGTGGGCCAATTACCGCGTTGGGCCCGATTTCCAACCTCGCTGATCCCCGGAAATCCCTGTCGCTTCTTGCTCGTACCTGGGCCGAATGGCAGGTGGGGTTCCTGAACGGACAGCCTGATCGAGCGCTAGCCCAATTTCGACTGCAGAAGGGGGTTCCTCTGGCGTTCAGCTGAATCGTGGAGTCCTGTGAGGTGCGGGTGCATGAAATCTGCAGGATGCGCAGTTTTGCTGGCCTGATCCGGACATCGTTCTGCGTCGCCAACATGAAGCCCCAGCTGGCGTCGAGAGCTCGGAATAACCGTATTTGATGCTGGACAACGCCCGTGACCCCCTGGGAAGGTGCAGCTGGGGGATGCCATTTCTGGCAAGCTACTGCGGGTAGGGGCACCTTGTACCCAGCACCCCCTAACCAGCTAGATTTAGGAGGCGATCGAGGTATCAGTACTATCGTGTTCGTGCATCTAGCGTACCGACCCTTCCCCCGGCCCAGGTCATACAGGCTCATTTGGACTCCCCGATCCACCAAAAAGGGAGAGCGAAGGCAGGAATGGTGGGCTTTTCGCTCTTGGCTGTTCCTCACCTTCCTTTTCCCCAACTTCCTCACGTCGTTCTCTCGCTTCCTTCCCCTCACCACGACATCCGTTCTAGTCGTCGTGCGTAGCTCGGTGGACCTGCCGCTCGTTGCTTTTGTTTTTTGCCAGTCGCTCATTCATTCAACCCACTCATTCATTCTTTAAACTGCCGTTCGGTGCCGCTGTTATTTGATCCGGTTTCTGCTCCCTTCGAAGAACTCTAATCTTCATTAATCCGAATTCTTCAGGAGGCTGGCCGTAATTGCTATTCAGTCACCGACGCGTCCACTCTTTAGCGAGCGCCCACCAGAGAGGATCGACGTTCACCCGCGGCTCGAGATAGGCTTGTTGTTTTCGATTTCGAAACGGACTCGCCGATCAGTCGATAATTCCGGGATTCTTCGCAAGGTCACGAGGACCTTGTCAGGGACGAGGAAAGAGACTCTTGACGGAGGGAACTGCTAGGATTTGTCAATAGGAGTAGGAGACGACAAGCTGAACTCGCAGGGGGAGCTTTCACGGAACGACGATCGAATTCTCTTCGCAAACTCATGTGGTCGGCTTGTTTTGGAGAAGCGGACGCATCACTTACACGACAACTTTGAGGGAGACCGGTTAGAGCCCAGGCGACGTCGGGTCCTCTTGCACAATGGAGACCCCTCTCCCCGAGATCCCCTCCCTGAAGGGGGATATTCCCACTGATCGCAAACCCGAGCGTCCGACGACAACCCTTGGAATGAGGATACCCTCACGGGTTGTCCGCAGGGCGGCCACCGAAACCTGTTCGGACCCCAATATGTGCGAGAAGCCCATCAGCCAGAAGGATCTTGCCCTACCCATCACCCTCGGAGTGATGTACGTAACTACACCTTCCCTTGTCGTGACTAATTGTTGGATATCCCTACTGACCCCGCTACCCAGCATCCCGCTCGTTGCCGTCATTGGAGTGTTAATCTACCTGCATCGTCGGCATGTGAACAAGGTAAAGCAGGAGGACCTGGACGACCCGAACGGGGACCTGGACTTTGGTCTGGGAGACAAGCCGAGCACTGCGTCTAGGGTGCGAAAGAGTATTTTCGGCGAAAAGGGTGGTGTTCACAAGGCCCAGCTCTCCATGGATATGAACATGTCGACCCCCTATCTACTCCCTCCGCAGACACAGCAATCCAGCGAAACCCTACATACCCTCGCCCATTCCGTCCAATCCCCCGAAGACCGTTATAAGCCGGTGGACCACTTTGGCGGCAGCGATGTTGGATCCATTCGCTCTGCTCGGCGGGGCCCCGGAGGCGACCAAGCATCTCTATATACGACAACGTCAACTCGGACGAGAGACTTGAGATCCCCTTCGGCGATGAGCTTCCCACGCCCGCCTCCGGCTGCTGCGGACCCATACCGCCATAATTCGCCCTCGTCGCCCCAGTCGCCCATCTCTCGCTCCGACTCTTACCCGATCTCGCCTGCCGAATCTAGGACCGATCCCTTTATGGCGCCCTCCGAAACTCATCAGCCGCGTCAGTACACGGCCTATTCAGGTGACAGAGGCGCGGCCGAGCAGCCGCCGAAGATCGAGATCCCGGCCTCGACCATGCCACCCACGATCGATGTTGCCCTCAGTCCACAGGAGCGGGAAAGCCCAACGTCCGCAAGCGCCGCACAGCCCATGACTGCGAAGATCGAGACGGCAGAGGCAGCTGACTCTCTCCCGGCGCACCCCGAGCCACAGCAAGCTCAAATCGGTGATGTGAGGGATCGTACATCCTCCAGAGCTGGATTCACCTCCCCTCCTCTGTCGCCGCCGCCACGAAATGCCGCGCGTCAGGACCCGTCGCCTCAAGTGGAGATTGCATCTGCCCACGACTCAATCTACAGCGACTACAACCAGGCGCAGAGCCACCAGCAGGACAACGACGACTACGACGATGAACCTCGTGGCCGCCCGAGGAGCCGGTTCCCGGATGAAGCTCCACGCGCCAGCCAATTCCTAGCTGCCCCCCAGGCCGAAAATAAACGGTTGTCAGTCGGGTTCAGACCCCTACCTCCGGACGAAATCATGGACACCGAGGATCCCGAACACCGCGCGAACCGCATCCGCTCCTTCTACAAAGAGTATTTCGAGGTTGAGAACACGCAAAGCCAGCCACCTTTGCCGGGCCCCGTCCCCGCGGCCCTCGCACAACCCCAGGCTCCCTCCCCTCAGACTCAACCACAGCCACAGTCCAAGGCGGACGATTACTATGAGGATTACGACGGAGCCTATCTAGAGAACACCTATGTTGACCCGGGATCGAAGTCATTCGTTATGCCTTACGCCCAGCCCGTTCATCGCCGCGCCATGACTCCCCCTCCCGCTCGTGGCCCTCGTATGCGCGGACCTCCACCTCCGAGAGTCATGCACGGCTCCATGGGCGGTATAAGCCTTCAAGGTAGCCACTTCCGTCCTGGTTCAGCAACCTCTAGCCGGCTTGGCCCCCGGCCCGACTCGTCGGCGTCCGCTCGCGTCGGTCCTCGTGGCCGACCCCGGCCGCCGATGGCACCTCCGGCAGCGCTAACCACGCTTCCCAACCCCGCCAAACTAGGCGATGACACGTTCGCGCTCATGTCGGCCAGTGATTTTGCCCCCCCTGACACTTTCAAGGATCGGGCTCGGGGGCGGTCACAGAGTCCCATGCCGGAGAAGAGACCGTACCGCATAGATGTCCCTATTGTCTCGCCGCTTGCTAGTTCGTACGATGACCTGGCGGCGATTCCGAGCCCGTAAGTTTCCGAGAACACTCTAGTTGATATGGCACGCACTAACTCGATACAGGCACCTGTTGAGGAAGTCGGGAACCTTTACGGCTCTGGACTTCGCGCCGCCAAAGCGCTTCAAGGACGATGGCGATGTGATGAGCGATGCCGGGAGCATCAGAAGCGCGCGTAGTAATAGGAGCGGCATCTCCGCGGTGAAGGAGGCGGCGCTCCGTCAGGGCGCCGGTCGCGTGAGCCGACTACCGGGCGATACCGTCTTTACGCAGGCCGAGTTGGGCCAGCAGTTACGACCTCAATGGGATATGCGCACCTAGACACGGCGTATCCTCACCCTCGGCGTTTGATTTCTTTCGGTCCAATCGTTCATGACGAATAGCACAACAGCCCTGCTTCGATCTACGGACTTTGCACACCAAGTCGATATCGACGATGATGTTCGCTCCCCCTTTTTTTTTTTTTTTGGCCCATCAAGTTCGTTTCGTTCCTTGCATGAGAGCCGTAGTGTCTCTTCGCCGTTGCTTGGTTTCAGGGGATTTCTCCTAATTACTGGCTCGGCTTTTGTGGCAGTCATGACAAAACTTTTTTTATTGGGCATAGCAGCTTGCATATAGAGTAGTTATGGGCAGAATGGGGAGTGTGAGTTGTTAGGAGACGTGTGTCACAGAGGGTGTAGGGGGGAGATGTGTGGGGGTTGGCTAGTGAAAGGTGGTTAATAGGTGATCAGTGACCATCGTATCCTAAGTTTGGGTAGATGGAGTATGGGTAGTAAGTTTGTACATAGGACGCAGGAAGGTTGATAACGAAGCATTATTGTGAGCCTGCTGTTGCATCTGGAGTGTAAACCGTGGTGGTGAAAGTCAGGACGATATTGAAGGCTGATACTTTGAACTACAGGGTATGATTCGGCCAGCTCGAACCGGCATGAATCTGACTCTGGATCCTCGCAACATGGTGACCAGACGTTGACATGCCATGTTCTACCTGTGTCAATTTATCCCAGGCCAAGCGTTTCATCTGTGTCATGGTAATCATCGTACCATCCGTATATTGAAGAGTTTGTTCACGTCCGAGGAGACTCGGAGATATAGTGCTCTGGCGTCTCTTGAGGAATAGAGTGACTATTGCCGGCCTCGGCTGGTTGGGGAGGGGAGAGGGGAGGGGGGTCGATCAGGCGAAGAGATTCGCATCTTGATTGAAACGGTTGAAACGCCGGGTTGAAGGAGGATCACCATCAGTCCACCAGTACCGCTGACACGGGGATGCTAGCTTGGAACCAAGCCACGAGGTTCGTGTTGAGGGAGCCGGCGACGTCAGAGGCAAGGACAGAAGCTGGAGATACCCGGTAGCCACCCAGTTTTACCACCCAGTTCCACCATCCAAGAATCGTGCTGTACTCAGCAATGCAGCCGTTTCCCCAGAGTTGACAAACTCCGACCCGTCGATCCACCGAGCGCCACGACCGAACTAAACATTACCATCTGGGGATTATCACTTTCTCGGCGCATGAACCGCCACACGCCGGACCCAATCGTGGCGGAGGCGGTGCAGGTCGATACGAGGCCTGACATGGAAATTTTCCGAGGTTTCGCCTCTGCCAAGGTATTAGGAAGGGTACCCGCCTCCGAGGTTCGTGCGAGAATTTCTGGACAATGCAACGTGTGCTGTCATCGGCGGGGGGGTGGGAGGGTTACCACTGGAGGTGTCCATGATGCCAGTGGTGATGTTGCCTCCCTGCCTATTCGCTGTGAGTAGCCGGCGGACTTCTGGAAGGGGGGATGGCATGGTATCTTGATGGACCTGCCGGGAGGTACCCTGTACTTCGTCTGACGTGCATTCCATCTTATGAGGTAATTAGACTTTTGGCGCCCTGGCTGTCGTTGATCCCGAAGATGATGCTTGCTTTCGAAAAGGCTTCAGACGGAGAGGCCCAAGGCATCGTTTTATCTCATGCAGACGGGACCACGAGGAAATCAGACTTCGTCCGACGGCATCAATTCACCCTGAACTTAATTTCAACGGACCTACTCCACGCGGCCCCCCACCCAAAAAAAAAAAAAAAGAAAAAGAAAAAAAAAACAAGCACAGGCACAACAGGCGCGGCGCGTCAGGTTATCAACAGTGGGAAACAATGTCCTTAAACGCTGCATGTCGCAGACGTTGTCAAGGCAGCAGGAGAAAAGAAGCACGTTGAGGCTACTGGGGAAATAAGTCTCGAAATTCGGATTGACAGGCGCGTTGTGCTGTGTGAGGTGAGGCGTGGTACCTGCAGGAGGCGGCAGCCACCGCCTGAGCGCGGGATTGGCGCCCATTTGCGCTGGGCTGGTGGTGAACAAGAGCTAGGAGCGTCGTCTGGCGGTATACGGTGAGGGGACGCGTTGAAGATTTCCATGTTGACGCGTTCTAGCCCTTGGGGGATCTGATTTAGTTTCCTGCGTCGAAGGGTCAGACACTTGGACCCTTCATGTCTCCGTATACCAAAACGATGTCATGGTGAGAGGCTGTTTCTGTTGCGATATGAGCCCTCGGCGACGGTTAGCACGGAAAGAATGGTTTCAGACTGGGTCCTTCTCCTTAGCTTGTCTTCGTCTCGTTATATAATATTGACGAAACATCACTTGGCTGCGAAAGGATCGGGTTCCAAATAAATCTTGGATAGAAATAAATCCACTGGGTGGTGCCAGGTACCTGTACGGGTGCTGCACGTGCTCCGGAGCGTCCGGATTAGGCAACCCCACAATAATACTCAGGGTCCGTCCAGGGCCTGCGGGGAAGGCTTCGAGGTACGGAGTACATTGCGCTTCCCGGAGTTCCCGTCCGCTGGCGGCCCAACAGCGCAATACGAAGAGGCGCTAGAGGGAGCTGCTCCGCCACTGGGGCCGGCCATAATGCGGCGGTACGGGGACATGTCTTTCTCGAACCGACTATCCGGGCGCTGTGGGACACCCTGAGACTTGACGGGGGGATGCTGCTGGCCCTCGATAGGTGGTTCTCGCCTATACACTGCTAAAAATACGACACCGATTCAGTCTTCTGGGCTGCCCTGTGGACTCTGAATGCCCGCAGGCCTCCCTTCAAGGACTTGTTCTGGGCGTCAGTCCCGTGAGCATGCCCATCCCAATCGGGGCGCACCTTGGGCCTTGAAGTACCAGGTACCCGTTACCGCGCCCGGGACCCGCACTTTCCTCAACCGCTTCTTGATTATTCCGCGCGGCAGCGCAGGTACTGGTACCCAGCGTCCGCTCCGCCCTTTTCCCTCCCACATCCACTCACTCCCCCCAAAGATCGTCTCTCTCCTCGCGTCTTTTCCTCCAGCCAGTCATCTCTTCATTTACCCACTCCCTCCTTCCCCATTCACTCGTTTTCTTTTTTACTCTCTTCCCTCCCCGCTTGCCCTTGCGTTTCGACAAGCCGAACCCGACAAGACTTATCTCCAACGAATCGCGGCCCCCAGGAGTTCGTTCGGAGCCCGAAACCCTCGAATTCGATTTGGCCACGCCCAGGAGTTTGGAGGTCGCCAAATGTCACTGCGGCCCTTTCGGAAGGATTCATTTTTGTCCTCCCGACTTCTTACACAAGCCGTCGTTTGAGGATTCTCGTTTCAGGCATCTTCGACGTCAACCACCCTTTCTCATTCCGATACGCTCTTTTTGGTCCCCCTTTTTTTTTTTCGACCGATTCGATTTTGAGGGCCTTCGATTTGCTCGACCCTCGTCCAGTCTCTCATTCGGCGGTGTTTATTACCTGCGTCATATTCCATCGGTCGCCATTATTCAGACAATAGTAGAGTAGTGGAGGCCTTGTGCACATTGTCCAGCTTCGATTAGCGACCTGAAATAGGTATGTTGTATAACGTTTGTGTTTGTGTGTTGCGCGCTGGCATCATGGTCTGGGACACATGGAGCACGGCGTCGGTCTGGCGTCTCGCGGTCCCCGAACGAGCCTGATCTTCACATTCCGATCTCATCTCGCCATCGCCAAAGACGTCTTGCGTCAATATCTTGCCCACGAGAGCCTGAGTGATTATCTGCGCTATATCACTTCTCACGATGTTCCGCCATTCGCCGCGCCGTCTGGAGCCACGGCTTGACACAGCTGCTAACGTGGTCTTCTACAGACAGCTCCGCCAGCCTTGGTTTCCCCCAAACGGAACAATGGCCGACGCAAGCAGTACGCCTCCCGGTTCATACGAACGTCCCCTATTCCCATCGCTCCCCATGCTAACAGGTGCTAGACTCCCCGGACCGGACTACGGCCGACAACCCTACGCCGACAAATGACCCTCCCGAGGAGACCACCCCTCCGGAGACTACCGAGGACAACCCGCCGGATGAGACAACCACCGATGACAACAACAATACACCGGACCCGACAACCACAGAGAATCCGCCTGATACAACAACAACGGAGAATCCACCCGAAACCACCGACAACAACAACAACGATGACAACAACAATGATGACAACAACGACGACAATAACAACGACAACAACCCGACAAGCACAGTCGTCACCGTCATCACCAGGACTCCAACTACCACGTTCCCAGATGGCTCAACTCCCACCGTCACCGACGACCCGTCGCAGACCTCGAATGGAAGCAACGATGGTGACGATGATGGCGGTGGCGGCCTGCCCAACAGCGGGAAGATCGCCATCGCGGTCGTGGTTCCGGTCGTCGCCGTCGCTCTCTTTCTGGTAGCTGGCATTTGGTTCTGGAGGCGCCGCAAGGCGAGGAAGGACGCTGAGGAGGAGCGCCGCAAGGAGGTCGAGGACTACGCCTACAATCCTAACGCTGACCCCACGCTTCCTCCTGTTGGCGGCCTGACCTCCGACGGCCCATACGAGATGCGCGACGACCAGTCCGGGGGATACCGCGGCTGGGGCTCCACGGCCGCTGCGGGCGCCGTGGGCGCCAAGGCACTCAGCGGTAGGTCCGGTGGCGGCCACACGGGCGGCTACTCGGACACCACGGGGCCCCGAAACCCCTCGGACACGCGCTCAGGCGAGATGATGATGGATGCCCGCGACGGCGCCTACTCGCCTGAGTCTGGCGAGATCCTTGGCGCCATGGGCCCTTCGGCCGCCGGCAACCGCGGCGACATCCGCCGTGGCCCCTCGAACGCGTCCTCGTCCTATAGCGCGGGCGGGCGCTCCGACGGGTCCGACGGCGCCGGCGCGGCCTACGGGAATCAGTACTACGACCAGTACACTGGCGGTAACCCCTATGCCGGCGACGCCTACAACCAGCGGCCGACGGAGCTTCCGGGGCAGGCCATCATCCGGGACAACCCAGCGAGGAGGAACACGCGCATCGAGAACCCGAGCCATTATCCGCAGCAGAGCGCGGGCATCTCGCAAAACTTTTAACGGGTCCAGCCACTCCTGTTGCGGCATAAGATGGATTCCGAAGTGCGCCCTTTCTTCACGCCTGATGATACCCTTCTCTTTTTGACTTGTCTTATTTGTCGCTTACCTTTTTTCTTCTCTGATTCATATGCTATTTCTTACCTAATTTTTGTTACTCCATGATTTTTCTGGCGTTGGGCTTCGCGCTTGAAGAAAAAAGAAGGGAGAGGGGATGTGTTTATAATCTTGAGGGAGTGGGTGGTGAGGGGCGTGGTGAAGACGGAGGATAAGGGTGAAGGTTTGTAGTCCGGAGGAAGTGGTGCTGATGGGGTGTACATACAGTATATGGCATGGACGTGCATGGTTGTGGATATAGGAGGATATACAGGGGGGACTTGTAGGTAGGGTAGGAAAGGCTGGTTGTGGACATACTTTGCTAAATGGATCTTCTTGATGTGAGGTGCTTCTATGCCTTTTCTCAGTGTGGTCTGACGTGCGGGTATAAACAGCAATTCGAGGACAATGGAGCTTCTTACCCGTGGTTAAAACTCATGTACTATTTACAACTCGAACTCGTGATGCATGTCTTAACCAAAATCTATGTGCCTGGGGCTTGACGCGAGAACACCCCATCAGAGAACCCAGTCTAAAGGACCACAGGTCACGGGTCAAGACTGTCCCCCATCCCCTGGCTCAACCCCGTCCTCCCCCACCAAAACCTAACTCTCTCCAGTTCCCTCCTCTCCAACGACCTAACCTCAGCGGCAACGCCCCTCTCCCCTCCTAAAAGCTCGCTATTCCCCTTTCCAAAGACCATGATTCTCCCCTTCTCCCCCTCTCCCTGCTCTTCGCCGTCAGGGGGCACAAAAGCCGGCCACCCCTCCATCTCACCCGTCAAAAAATCTGCAAAGAACCCATGCATCTTCCTCGCCACTTCCTTCAGCCCCGGGTACTCTAGTTCTTTCTCCAGGCGCGTGACGTACGGCGTCTGGTCCGTGTGATTGGCCATACCCAGCAGCGCGTCCCTGACGGCAAACTCGTAGACGTAAACTGGGGCGTGTCGGCCTAGGTACATGGCTGTCTGCAGGACGGGGGCTATATAGGCATAGTGCGCGTATGCCGCCTCAGTTCTCCTCCAGTGCGTTCCTAGGCTCTTCACGGGTGGTTCACTGGGGAAGTCCTCGAGCGGGTACAGCGCCTCGAGAGCCTCTAGGTCCGCGGCGCCAAGGCCAGGGATGAGTGTCTTGAAGAACGAAATAAAGTCCTCTGAGCTGTGCATGGGCGGCACAAAGGCGCTCCCTTCATTGGTACAGAAACCGGTGATCAGCGGGATGCCCCTCCCTTTTCCCTCTTTCAGGAGGGATAGAGGCGGAGCAGGAATGTATCTGCCTGGCCCGTCTATAACGGGCTGGAAGGGCCAGGTCACTGCCTCTGCATTCGCATCCCAGACTTTCTTCGCTGCGCGCGTGAGTGTCGCCAGCGGGACATCTCTCAGTTTAGAGAGCGGGGTGTCAGTGGAGTCAATCCCCAGCTGGGAGAGGAACTGTGTGAAGTGGCCCTCATGGCGCGGATGGTGCGGATTTAAGACCGCGCGGGACGTCGGGGCTCCGGACTCGAGGATGGCCTTGTGAAAGGGCGGTTCGTTAAGGAGGTGATGTCCAATCTGCCTCGTCAGTCTTCGTGACACCAGACCTCGCGAAAAGGGGGTAGACCTACTGAGTGCGCTCCAGCGCTAATTCCCATGACACCCACCTTCTGCACATCACCCCCGAAAGCCTCGATATTCCTTTCCACCCACTTCAACGCAATCCTCTGGTCTCCCAGTCCCAGGTTCAGCGCCTCCCTACCTCCCTCTTTCACCGCAGCTTCCGAAGGCAGAAAGCCCAGGGCGCCGAGCCGGTAGTTGAAGCTCACGGCGATGATGTCCCCTGCATGCGTGACGAAGGAGGGCATGTCCCTGTCGCCGCCGTAGCCCATATTAAAGGCGCCGCCGTGGAAGTACACCACTACAGGGAGCTTCCCCTTCCCGCCTCCAACCCCGTTCACGGCCCGTTCTCTCACGGATGACGGAACAACCACGTTAGCAGAGAGGCAGTCCTCCCCACTAGGGACAGCCTCCGCACTGGAATCAGTATAAGGGGATATGTGTCCTAGCACCGCCGCACCAAACTCCTTTACGCCGTCTTCAGCATCCACGGGAATTGGGCGTGCAGGACGGAAGCGAAGTTCGCCCCCTGTGGACAGCGCATACGGAATACCCAAGTAGATGTCCAGCCCCTTGGGCCGGTCCAGCGTCGGCGGATAGTGGCGACCTTTGTAGATCCCCTGCTCCAACTTTACCCTCGGCTCCATTTTCTCAAATTCAGGAATCGTGTTAGCGGTACTGTGGCGCGAACGGGGGTGATACTAGGTAGACAGGTAGTTTAAGCTGAGTCGGCTGTAGTGACCTGGGCAAGAAAACAAAAGAGATTTTTAGATGTCTAGAACCAGGTGTCAAATGTGAGAATGCCGACTTACACAAGTTCATACTAAGTAGTCAAGGCGCCGCAGCCACCCCCACAACCCCGCACTCAGCCGGCACTTCTCAAGCGAATAACATGTATTGGCACTAATAAACTCAAACCCTTCGAGCCGACAAGCTCCAACGGGTAGATAACGAGCGTAAGAAGGTAAAACTATTCACACAAGCTCATGTCATAGACCATAAACACCCTTCGCCTTTTGACCCCGACAGAAGACCGTAACGTCTCGGGACTCGACCAACTCCCTAGGCAGGAAAATGCAGACCTCACCCAACTCCGGCTGACAAACGAATATACGGAAATGTTTCGGAACCACATCCTACCCCGTGCTGGACACGTCGGCCATCGAGGCTCGGGCCTTCCGCCGCTGCTTCTCCGCCCACTCACGGCTAGCCTGTCGCGAGCGTTCTGCAGCCTCATCCCGTGCTTTCTTCGCCAGCATCTCCCTCTCCGCCCTCTCCTTCTCCCTCGCAGTTATCAGTTTATTGTCCCTCTCAAAGATCTCCTTGCCGTTGAATTTTGGCGTCGATCCCTCCGACGAGACCGTGCTCCGCTTGCTAACACTGCTCGCCGCCGAAAGTGAAGCCGTCCTACTGACTTGCGACGACGCTGTGGTGCGCCCGCGCGACTGCGGAGATGCGGACAGCGGTTCCAGCGGCGCGAGCGAGGCCCGCTTTCCGGGCCCCGCTTTTGCGCTCACCCCTGCGCTATCTTCAGCAGCTTTGTTGAGACGCGCCCGACTCGCGACCGTCTCGCGGGGAAGCGTGGCCGGCTGGTTGAGGCTCCCCTTGATAGGACGAGCCTTAAATTCACGCCGCTTCCTCTCTTCCTCTTCCTGCGCACGCAACTTGGCTTCTCGCTCCTCTCGCTTGCGGCGAGATATAGCTTCTCCGGGCAGCTCAAACGTCGGCTTGGGAAGGACTCTTGTCGACCTAGAACGCTGAGGAAATGCAGTGCGTGCAGCTTGTGGCGTCTTCTCGGGTTCCGTCTGAGCTGAGAGACGTGCCTCGCGTTGCTCCTTGAGTCGACGGGCAACAGCCTCCCCAGGTAGCTCAAAGGCTGGCACCGTCCTCGGTTTGGAGGATTTCGCGAGTGGTTTAGGTGGCGCGAGGCTAGCGGGCTTGCTGGCCGGCCTCCGCGCGGGGGAGTCGGACTGACTGACTGTGGGACTTCCATTTGCCGATGGTGAATTCTTCCTATCCTTGGCATCGACCGACACGGACCTAGACCGGCGGGCTGTCGTTCGCACTGGATCGCTAGACTTCACTCGTACTGTAGCGGGATACAAAGTGCTACCGGGCCGCCTCGCCGACCCTGCCCTCCTGAGCTGTTGAGTTTTCGACCCCAAATTTGGGGTCCGAGGCGATGGTTTGTGCTCCGGAGATTCAACTCGCTTAAAGTGCGCGACAGCGTTCACAGCTTCAAGTTCCTCTTCGAGCTTATCTAGGGCCTCGAAGGAGTCTTCGATATGAACCAGCTTAGCAGCAGGGCTGGGCAGGGGTGACTTTGCCCGTCCATTCGGAGTTGCCGCAGACGCTGGGGTGGTATTGGCATCCGCGCTCGCATCCTGGGCCTTCAACGGAGTGGTCGGGGCCAGGTGGTCCCCTGCCTCGACGGCAGCCGTGTTCATTTGGTCCACCAAAACCTTGGGCTCTTCCTGCGAGACTACTTCATCACCCAGAGGAGAAGCTATAAGGACAACCGTGTCAGCGATGTGGCGGCCTCTGCGAAGGGCGGCTTTGGATATAGCGTTCCGTCGCACGTAATTGCAGCCATAGGCGATCTCGGTCCTGTCGGCGAGAGCAGGGTATCTGTTCTCGTCCGGTTGTAGATTCGGATCTGGCTGTAACGTGGCCGGATACGTAAGATGTAGCTCGTACTGACCTGCCTGCGTTTTGTCGGCCTGCTCCTCGATGTTGGCGAAGTTGGACGGCAGGTGCATCAATGGATGATCTACGCAAAAGTCAGTCTTCCGAAGTCCGACAGCCGAAGGATGCCGGCTAAGGCCGGCCCTTTGCACGCTATAGAACCGACTAGGATGTTATACCTCCAAAGATCCAGTCAACTTCGTTCGTCTTCCTCCCCTCCAGAGGAGCCCCTTCGACGATGGGCTCGAGCGAATCACAGGTGCACGTGCCGACCTCGGCACCAGCGACCTCTAAAATGGTTTTACCTAGCGAAGGCGACGCGATCTGGTTCTCGTCGCTGGGAGGGTGGAAGGTCTCGGATCCAATGGTCGGGCGAGCAGGCAGCTTCTTCACGAGAGCGGGATGCCCCGAAGGGGTGCAGTCGTCTTGAAGGTCGGAACGCTTATCTTCGGAAGCCAATTCGGAAATGCGCAGCTTCTCGAGGTTCAGAGTGAGCGACGTGTTCGCCAACTCTCTCGGTTGCGAAAAGAGAATATGACCGGGTCCACTTTTCGCGTTCTGCGCGACGTTGACGCACGTCTCCTGCAGAGCGCGGATATGTGCGATGCTGGCAGGGTTCCTGTCAGGGGTCGTGGTAGTCGACGAGTCTCCGTCGCTATCTTCGAAGCTGCCGAGTCCAAGGCGCCTGTCGTCGAGAATGTTGAAGGAGGATTGGGTGGCGGCCTGGCTGGGGAGAGTTGTCGTCAGGACAGACGCCATTCTCTCGACTTAGCCTTGAAGAAACCGATGCACCAAAAGTATCGTCGTATCGGGTGAATCCTTCACGGCCCTTGTCTTTGAAGCGACAATGGACTGGAACCCCGGATATGATCCACTTCGGACAGGGGTTTCAATAGAGCTTGGTTGCCCTGTCTAATTTGCCAGATACCCAGAGGTGGTGGGGGATGCCAAGGGCAAACGAGCGGGGTGGCAGAACGTGATTTGCAGGGGAGTTTGATCGTCTGGATCTGAGCGACACGACGTAGAAAAAGACCCCAGTCTCTTCCGTAGAAGGATAATGAAAAGAAAAAGCGGGAATGGCGTCTCGGGCTCGTTGACGAGAGGCCGATCAAGACGGGGGAGACAGCGAGTGAAACGGCGGATGGCCAATCGACAATGATAGAGTATGCGATGATGGGAATTGGGATTGCGGAATGATAATGGACGTTAACCCTGATATCAAATGTGTTTGGGGGACTAGTCCGAGGAGACATCCACAGAATGGGGTGGAATTCAGGTGAAACGCGACGGCACCCGTATTATAAAACATAACAAAGGCACGTCGCCAAGATGCCAGAGCAACCGGCTCGTCCTACTAAGTTGCTACCCGGAGCCGAGACCCAACTTCCGTGGACTTGCATATGCAGCACCAGGGAAGTTGCCATCCGTCAATAGAGCAGCAACATTCATGGAAAAGACTACCCAGTATTTGGGGCCATGCCTTCCTCATCAGGACCACTGGCACATCATGCGCACTTGGCCTTCCTGATTGGCCTTGGTAAATGACTTGGGATGAGACACGCTTTGGTACTCGAAGGACTTTGAGATTCATGACTAAGACACGCGTCGCGATCGTCGCGCCTGCCCCACCTGCCATTTTGTCCGGTCCCACCTACCTGATACCCTGTAAGGTCATCAGCAGCAGTGTGCTAATTCGGACCGCATCGCGCAACGCACTCGACATGGCCAAAGCTCTGGGCTCTGCTCTATCTTCACGATGGTAGAAAATGCCGTAACAGGAGTTACGCGTCTTCCGCGTATATTGGTCGCTGCCATTCCTCCCGTGTCTGGTTTTCGGCGGGGTATAGACTCGGCCGCCGTGAGAGTCTCTCCGCCTACGACAACGAAACAGCACTATGTCCTCGTTGTATAGCATCGGATGAGGCGTCCTAGCATCTGCAGCAGGACGCTAGCTCGGATATGGGGTGTCCTGGCGTTATAGATACAAAGGGTGTTTGTGTAAGTTCAGGGGCTTCCCTGGTCCTCCTCCGCCACGGCATCGGCCTGCGCCTGCAAGGCGGGTGCGTGTTCGGTCGGTATTCGTACGAGTGTTTGGGGGAGCTGCGCAGAATCGTCCTCGGGGTCAGGCTTTGGCAGTTTTGCTGCAGCGAGTATGAGCTTGTTAGCCACGATCTAGACGCCGTAGAAATGCAGAACGTGGGGAATAAAAGTCCGTACAGGATGCCATGCTGATTGCCCTCAGCACGTTATGCCAGTTGCCCATGACGGTCGCAATCGCTAGCTTCAGTCAGTCTCAACCCATACTCCCTTTCCGGCCGTCCCACAAACCTTCGGTCCCGTCCGATAATGTCGACAACTTCTGCTCCAACGCCTCCATTTGGGCCGCGACGTCTGCACTGAGGTCGCGCAATTGCTTCAGGTTGTCCAGCTCGGCCTTCTTCTCTTCGATGCGCGCCAGAAGGGCCGGCGACGGGCCGGGGGCCCCTCCCGAGACGGACGAGCCGCGCAGGTGGCCCGAGAATGGTCGAGGCGGCAGGGACATGGTCGGCGGTTGGTGAATTCGCTCGGCCGATTCTTGAGTTTGTTGGTTTACCGTGATATCGGATTGTTTTTTGGTTGGTGGTGAGCGGGCCTTGAAGTCTGGTGTTGTCGCACCCCGCACAAGTGGGCGGCAGTGTCATCACGTGCCTCCACCCGCCTAAATGGGCACACTGAGCGATGAGACGAAACTGGCACGGGTACATCTTGCTCTTCGACTGGATGATTTTCATAGAGGCGCTGGGCCTCATCACCTGGATATCAACCGGAATTCTGCGGAAGTGGCTGTTTTTTTACCGCCATCCCGGAATTATGGCCTTCTGTCTCCGTTTGCGAGCCCGGCCCTCTCCTGATGCTTCTTACATGGCACACGAACCTCGAGGTTGTTATCCTGCGAGGCTCCAAAGCGCCTCTTCAAGGCCTGCCAATTTAATGGCGTATGAAATCAGAGATGTTCCTTCACTTCTTCTGGGGAGCAACTAGAAGAGATCACTTGATGTTGAATTCGTCACCTCAACGCGCGACTGAGTAATGACGACTCTTTTGGGTGTACTGATGATATTCACGAATCTTTGGAATGAGAGCACCTAATGCTTCTGAGCTGGCTTCCCGCTTCAACAGAGAACGGACGATTCGTTCGATTGTGTCCGGCTTTTCATGTATTCCCTGAAAAAGCAAATTGGAGTTCAGTCCAAATTTCAAGCATTGATAAGCCGTATTTGGCACAAGACTGACGTCTCACTGCAGACATCAGGCCAGAGAGGTTCCTTGGCTGGTGATTATAACGCTCTGCCCAATGCTTTGGGGTCCCGATTCGAGGGCGCGGGCCTAACGTTTCCCCGGCAACGTAGTGGGGCTTAATTGGCGACCCAACCCCATATTGGGACCTTGGTAAATACGCTACGGGATATAGCCGGCATTTTATACTTTTCTTCCGCGTCTTCTCAACGCAAGCGACTCATAGGGACCGCGAACAGAGAGATAATTTCTTCGGAATCGGGTCGAAACACGCATTGAAGCCTTATAAAGATTCGAACACGCCCTGAACCGCACATCTCGCGAAAAAGAGACACGTCCGACTATGAAAAATGGCGAGATTAAACGAAGTTCCTCAATCAACAGATAGCTACGACACGCGTATGGCCTCTGCTCCCTCCTCCAACTCCTTCTTTTGATCTGGTATACAAAACTAACCCATTTCTTTCTCACGAATCTAGTTCGAAGGAAGCTACTACGCCAGAATCGCGAGCTCGCTAGGGTTAACTCGTCGCAATCCCTCCGCATCCGCCACCTCGAGAACGAGTGCGCCCGCATGCTCTCCGAGAACCTCGAGCTGCGTGGCCAGATCCTTACGCTTGAGAAGGAAGTTGAGAACAGCAAGGCGCAGAGGGTTGCGGACCATGCGCTCGAGATCAAGGCCAAGCTGGAGGCGCAGCTCGTCGAATGGGGGAGTCTGCTCGCGGGATTGGGGCTGGAGCCACCGGTGAAAAGACATGATGCAGTGGGCAGGCGGATGTCGCACTCACAGTCGAGGGGAAGCATAGGGAGGAGGAGCCCGCGGAAGTCGTTGAGGGATCTGGCGAGGGAGGCGGAAGCGAGGGCGAGGGAGGAGGGGAGGCTTACTCCTATTATGGAGCACAAATCGTATCCTAGGAGGACCATGGAGTAAGTTGCTTTCCCTGTTTTGCGGTCGTGGAGTTTAGTTATGGGTTGCAACAGTACTGACAATTGCATAGCAGCGAGGAAATCATGGCCCTTCGTAATGAGGTGGCGGATACCTCTGGGTCTTCAGACATTGGACCTCCTCCAACGTCTCGCTTCGCGGAGCCTAACTCTCCTCAGAAGGACCCCGAATCTCCCAGTAAACCACCCCAACCATCTCAGCCGAAGGAGTCCGCCGAATCAGTCCCCGAGTCCCCGGTCCAGGCGCCTACACCCAAAGCCTCAGGAACAATGAAGAAAGAAAAGGCCGATGACTCTCCCGCCAAGACACTCTCCACTGCACCCCAAGCCGAAACCACTACATCTGCGAATAAGCGGCTAGAACAACCCTCCAAGTCCGGCGCCAAGAGGAAACTCGCGGCTAGGGACGAGTCCGAGAACGCCGCACCCGCCGCTGTCCCAGCTACTACCACCAACACTAGGAGGAAAGCGACGATCTTGAGGGAGAAGTCTGGCAACAAGACTTTGAAGGAGATTACTGCCATGAGGCGGGAGGAGAGAGGGAAGCAACCACCCGCACAGGCACCAGCTCTGAGGAAGCCCCTGAGTGCAAAGAGCACCAACGATGACCTAACGTCACCCAAGAAGAACGCGAGCAATGCCACAGCGTCAGAAAAACCGGAGAAGCCAGAGAAGCCCATACGGACTGTAAAAGTCAAGCAACTCAACAACAAGCAACCCCAGGAGTCAACGAAGCGTAAGGCCGCCGCCGTCTTGGACGACCAACCATCACTACCCACCGTGTCTACCACCAAACCCGCCCTGGAACCAGAGCCCGAGAAGCAACCTGAGGCTCCTCCCGGCAACACACCCTCTACGGGTCTAGACAACCTGTCTCCTACACCCGAACCGAAGTCGCAACCGCAGTCGCGCGACACGCCGCCACCGGCCGACATATCCTCGCAGGGCGAGACGTCGCGGCCCAGTCGTAGATCGCGCGCGCAGGTCAGTTACGCCGAGCCCAACCTGCGTGATAAGATGCGGCGGCCCTCGAAGCAGCTCGTCGACGCGGTGACGGGCGAGGCGAAGTATCGGCGCTCGGAGAGCCTTGCGGCGGAGGAGGTCGCCGCGATAGGCGAGACGGTGAAGCGAGAGGAGGTGTCGGCGGATTTGACTCAGATCCCGGTGGCTAGCCCCAGGGGCGTTGAGACGAAGGGTCCAGAAGCACAGGGGCCGGCTAGCCCGCTTGCGCAGAAGGGCCTCGGGGAAAGCTTGCCAAGTAGTGTTGTTACAGAGAGGAGGAAGAGGCGATCATCTATCCTTGCTAGAGACATCTCGGCTGAGAATACCACGAAAGACGTCCCAGAGGATGACAGCCTCGATACGTCACTGAGTTCAATGAACACGTCAGAGAGCAGTGGCGATATCTACGACTTCCCAGCTGCTTCTCCTGACGACCCTGCGGAGATCACGAAGAAGGGCACGAGACGGGCTTCGAGGGTAGGACAGGATGACGATCAGGAGGAGTGGCGCCCTTCTAGGAAGAGAGCGTCGATCAATGTCCCCAGGCGGTCGCGAGTAGACGCCGCGGGCGAGAACGAAGGGGGCGTCGCCGAGGGGGGGAAGGACCGGTCGATGAGGAGGCGGAGTACCATGCTCTAAGCACCTCGAAGTATCACATGTTAATCGGCGTCTTTCCTTTCGGGCTTGTTTCATCATATACCCCGGTTGCGTTCACCTTGATACCAGGATCCTCTGCAAAATGGATAGAGAGAGGGTGGGCTCTTTGTGATGTTGTTTATGATCATGTGGGCATGCGGAAACACATTCATAGCGACGGTTTGGTTTTTTTCTTTCCTTCTTGTTTGGGGTTTTCCTCGTTCATGATTCTAGAGTCACGTTGGGTCTACCGTAATGCCAATAGCATGCTCTCTAATACCATTCTTGTTTAATTCGTATGATTATTACCAGCCCCGCGACGAGTGAAATGTTTAGCAGTGGAGTGACAAACCGAGAAGGGTTTTACAACACTCAATAGTCCGTCAAGAAAGGCATAAATGATGCATTATTACGGGGTATTGGAACTATTCGGGATGTAGCTGAGTTCACTTTTCCACCCATACTCATGAGCCGGCCGAGGGCTCGACGGGCTTCGTGTAGGTGACCTTCTCCACCGCGACGTTCTCGTTTCCCTCCTCGTCCTTACGCAGTTGGTAGACATACAGCGTCAGTGATATTCCCTGGACCTATTTTCGCAGTTAGCACACCGTGCACCTCCACAGCTGCGCCCCATCCACACCTGTAGGCCACTCATCCGTTCCCTAGGGGGAGCAACGAGACAAAACTCACATCCATAAGACAAAAGCTCGGTACAACCTCATCCTGCCCCCCGTTAAAAGCCCCCGTCGCGCTCCCCGGGTTCACAAAGAACTTGTCCATATACTCAAACGCATCGAACTTGTGCGTCCCGCCCCAGCACAGCACGTCCACGTCCAGCCTGTTCGCCTCCGCCAGCAGCAGGTCCGGCTCACCACTCACAAGCGTGAAGCCCTCGAGGAAGCCGATGCGGAGGGAGCCGTGGGAGACGACCTGGGTGAGCGGTAGGGAGGTCGCCTCAACGTCGTAGCGGCCCTTGACGATCTTGAGGTCGGGTGTGATAGTGCGGAGATATTCATAGGTGGACTTGTCGGTTAGGTTGCCGAGGCAGAGGGTCTGGGATATTTTTCCAGGAGCGAGGAGCTTCTTGAACTGCGGCGCGGGTTAGCTGTTGGTGGGTGAGGGGGGGTTGGGGGGGTTTCGTGCTTTTGGGGGGACGTCGAGGGCGCGGTCTGGTATGTGCAGGTCGCCGAGGACTAGTATTAGGAAGGTCATGGCGGCGATAGGTGTGAGGTTTTCGGGGAGGAGGGTCGGTCAGGAGCGCGCAGCGCGGAAGGGTCAACGCGGCAGGTCGGGAATTAAGCGCCGGATCAGTTCGGGTCCGACGCCACGATACGGATTAGATGGGATGGAGCTCGAGCTATCGCATTCTTTGCATGCGATGGCGAATTAGGCGCACGTTTGTGGTGTGGGATATTCGGCGCGCGGTGTTGTAGACGTTGGAGGAGCTATTGTGAGGTCGGCGTGGGCGGTGACGTTGCCAGGGCTGTGCTTGGCGGGAAGCTGCCAAAGACGAGGAGGGGTCACTGTGGCTGGTGCGTGTGGGAGACCTTCCTACCCACCGCGGGAACATCGCTCACACGCAGAGCAAATATCTAACTCAATTATTTACATTCACAAACTGTCATTATCCTTCTACATACTAGACTAACAAGAATGAGGAAGGAAATATGATAGCAATGCTTGTAATACCACGCTCCTGACCCGACCAAGGCAGCCGACGGTCCTGTAGCTTCTGCTTCCCGAACCCCCAGGCACTCCCGCCAAAGGTCCGCGATGCCGTTAAAAGCCGCGGCCCCATTAAAAGCCGCGCTGTTCGTTCCGTTGCGAGCACCGTCATCGGAACCTCACAGATGGCTCCGTTCTCGGCGGCAGCGCTCATGACCATCCAACGCCGCGGATCATCAGATGGGTCTCAGGGAAGCCTCTAGACGACTCCCGATTTGTAAAGCTCCACAGCCGCCGCACTAACCCACCCTAGATTGACCTTCCTCACGAGCAGTTAAGGGCAGAGCGGGCCATGCCGAATGCCAGTGCTTGAGGTTTACCCCTCAATACCCGAACCCCGCCAGTCCGACTACCGGCATTTTCCCTTTGTGTTCGTGCCCCTCCGACCTCCGCTACCCTACGTCAACTACCATTGTATTATAGACCCCCAATCTCCATGCTTGCACGATCCCTTCGTGTCAGTGTTCCTTGCCGAACCCTTACTGAGTCTTTCTTCTCTAGACAACCTGCCTCGTCGCCCATTGCCCTCTACCGAAAGGTAAGACTTAAGCAAGCTCAATTGCCTCAGAAATGACGTATCGGCTAATGAGGGGCAGAAAACCCCGAATACCGCCCGCAAAATGTCGTCGCAGCCGCCTCACAACACGCTCCTGATTCCCGGGCCAATCGAGTTTGACGATGCCGTCCTGCAATCTATGAGCCACTTCAGGTTCGGACTCTCCTCGCTTTACCCCGGTAACAAAAAACCGACTAACTTTACCCAGCGAGAGCCACACTGGCCCCGGCTTCGTCTCGACCTTCGGCGAGACCCTCTCCCTTCTTCGCAAGCTCTTCCAGACCACCAACCCCGCGGCCCAGCCCTTCATCATCTCCGGCTCGGGCACCCTCGGCTGGGACCTCGTAGGCGCTAACCTGGTCGAGCCCGGCGAGGACGCCCTCGTGTTGCACACCGGCTACTTTAGCGACGGCTTCGCCGATGCCTTGACCACCTATGGCGCCAAGGTCACGCAGCTCAAGGCCCCCGTTGGATCGCGCCCGCAGCTGGCCGAGGTTGAGAAGGCTCTGGGCGAGAAGCAGTACAAGCTGCTGACCGTCACGCACGTTGATACCTCGACCGGTGTGCTGAGCGAGCTGAAGGACCTGGCCGCGCTAGTTCGCCGGGTGTCGCCTGAGACGCTCGTTGTTGTCGATGGTGTGTGCAGTGTTGCCGCCGAGGAGCTCGCCTTTGACGAGTGGGATCTGGATGGTGTGGTTACGGCTAGCCAGAAGGCCATCGGATGTCCCGCTGGACTGTCGATCTCCATGTTCAGCGGCAGGGCGATGGAGAAGTTCCAGAACCGGAAGACCCCGCCTGCCTCGTACTTCGCCTCCATGAAGAACTGGACTCCTAGTACGTACCTCTAAATTACGGCACCTACGCAGGAGGCAGTGGTTTGCTTACTCTGTGCTTGCAGTCATGAAGAACTACGAGGCGAAGAAGCCTTCTTACTTCGCGACTCCCTCGCCACAGTTGATCCATGCCCTGCACACCGCGCTATCACAAATTCTCCAGAAGCCCGTAGCCGAGCGCATCGCCGGCCACAAGGCCGCGTCCGACAAGGTGAAGAAGGCCATTACCGACCTTGGGCTCAAGCAGGTGGCCGCAAACCCCGCAGACCAGGCGCACGGCATGACGGCCATGTATCTCCCTGAGGGTGTCAAGGGCACCGATCTGCTGCCGAACCTCGCGAAGCGCGGGGTCGTGTTTGCAGGCGGTATCCACAAGGAGATCGCGCCCAAGTACATTCGCTTCGGTCACATGGGCGTGAGCGCGGTAAGTGACTAGACCTCATCACTCGATCTCCGCTTCGACAGCTTCCTAACTACTCACCACAGCTCGACCCCAACCGCAACGACCTCGATAAGGCCCTCACGGCGCTTAAGGAGGCCCTTGCGGATTGCGGCTATAAGAAGGATTGACGGTGTGCCGCGCGGCTTTAGATGGGAGGGAACCTGTTTTGAATTTCCTGGGGATGCACTCTCCGTCCACACTCTCGCTATCTGAGCTGCCCATGCCGGCGGTCTGTTTGTAATCGTAGCTCCCGGTGGTTAGATGATATCGCCTGAAAATAGACTGAAGGTATGATGAAAAACTGGGGAACAGGGCGGTCTCGGCGGTGGTATCTGCATGTACATGTGCGTCATCAAGCACCGGGGAGGGTACGCGGGCAGGGTATTGGTTTTGCGACCCGTATTCGTTGGCCTCAGTCCCTTCCCGTGTCGGGTTCCAATAAGGGTCCTCCACGATAACGATGTATACTTTGTGGTGATGGACCCCGCAGTTGAGTTGAGCAGTTGGCGGCCGCGACGTGATCCACGTCTAATGCCTCGGCTGAAGGGATGGATTTAGTGGGAGCTACATTCTACGATGGAAAACGGGCAGACAAATGAAGGGAAACTACTAGATCGAAATAGTAGGGATGGTGTTGACATTGAAGCGTAAATTATATATCCACCGATCCCTGGCAAGAAGGTGGTCAATAATGCGGTTCGTTCACATCTGCCCTGCGCCTGCAGTTGCTGCAGGCGATTGCGATAAGTGGTTTCCATGGCAGCTGCCACACTTATTGAACCAAAGCTGAATTTTAGGAATGGAAGAGGGGCAAGGTCGCTGCCAGAGGGGCAGAGCAGTGCACTAAGTGTAGCGCTACCTCTGAAACACCGCCTGCCACAGGCGCTCACCCTGTACCAGGTACAGCACACCAGCCCTCCGAGCCTTCCTGGCTTACAAAATCGGCCACCTCTTCTCCACCCCCGCTGCCGTCCAACGTCCATGTTGACGGGTGATCTCTGCCTCCGACAAACGCGATACCACCACCTCTTCCAACCACTCTCGCTCACCGACGCCTTGTCCCTACCACGCGCCCCGCTCAACCCTCGCGAAGACGCCACCTTCTCGCACACATAGAGGGCTTTTGGCTTTTTCTTCCCGTCATCCTACTGAGAGCTCCCTGACGAACCCCGCACTCACAGTTTGACGGCTCCCGCCATTTCCGCCTGCTGCGATCATGGCCGTGTCCATTGAGGAGCTGGACAGTCTTGTCCGCGACTTCTACGAAGGCCGCGGAGAGCAGGTGCGTCTAGAGGTTTCGCAGATGGTTCCTGCTCATTCTGCGTGCTAACGAGACTGTTTCCGCGCTGCAGCAAAAAGTAGCACAAGCTCGACTCAACCAGGTACAGCGCCCCGACGACAGGCGATGCTGAGCCTCCACCGTGGCCGAGCTTGCTAACACTCTCCTGTGTAGTTCAAGGAAGATCCCGATGCGTGGCTCATGGTCGACAAGATATTGTCCGATGCGAACTACCCCCAGACGAAGTGTACGTCATTTTCCCTAGCTCCCTGTAGACGATTTGCGCCTTCGACCGCCAATATATAAACGGTCAAAGCTGTATCTAACGCTGGTATGTTGAACAGACTTGGGCCTGCAGGTGCTTGACCATGTGATCATGACCAGGTGGAAGGTCTTGCCTCGCGAGCAATGCCAAGGTAAGGGCCCCGTCCTCATGGCCGGGAATGCAGTATAGCGGTACTCACACCCAGGAGGTATCCGAAACTTTATCGTGCAGTTCATCATTCAGTGCTCAAGCTCTGAGGAGTCGTTACGGACCCAGAAGACCCTCCTGAACAAACTCAACCTCGTCCTCGTCTCGGTACTGAAGCAGGAGTGGCCGCACCAATGGCCAACCTTTATCAACGAGATCATCACGTCGTGCCACTCGAGCCTTTCAATCTGCGAGAACAACATGATCATCCTCCGTCTCTTGTCCGAGGAAGTCTTCGATTACTCGGCCGACCAGATGACTTCCACCAAGACTAAGAACCTGAAGACAACGATGTGCGCCGAGTTCTCTCAGATCTTTCAGCTCTGCCAAGAAATCCTGACCAGCGCCAATCAGCCAAGCCTGGTCAAGGCCACGCTCGAGACTCTGCTGCGGTTCTGCAACTGGATCCCCTTGGGATACATCTTCGAGACGACGCTCATCGAGACCCTACGCACACGCTTCCTTGAAGTCCCCGAGTTCAGGAATATCACGCTCCAGGTCTTGACCGAGATTGGCGGCCTACAGACCGGCGGACCAGGCCAGCCTACCTACGAGGAGCAGCTGGTCAAGATGTTCACCGAGGTCCTGACGACCATCTCCAACATCATCCCTATCTCACTAGATCTGAAAGAGACGTATCCTGGCAGTAACTCGCGGGATCAGGAGTTCATTCAGAACCTCGCGCTCTTCCTCTGCAACTTCTTCAGCATGCATCTCAACGTAAGTTTTTGACTTACTCTTAGGACCTTGAATCTGCGCAAGCTAATCTCTGTAATCTGTAGCTCATCGAGAACCTCCCGAACCGCGATTTCCTCTCCCACGGCCACTTCTACCTCATCCGCATATCACAAATCGACGACCGCGAAATCTTCAAGATCTGCCTCGACTACTGGCTGAAGCTCGTTCAGGACCTCTACGAGGAGATGCAGCAGCTGCCCATCACCGACGTTAACCCTCTGATGGCTATGGGTGTTGGGGGTGGCAGCGGTGGCGGCGCGCCCAACCCGGCACTACTCGCGAACTACCCCCTCCGAAAGCACAAGTACTCCGAGA
Source organism: Microascus cirrosus (assembly GCA_030271035.1). Taxonomy (NCBI): domain Eukaryota; kingdom Fungi; phylum Ascomycota; class Sordariomycetes; order Microascales; family Microascaceae; genus Microascus; species Microascus cirrosus. The sequence goes on along the minus strand of JAMBUN010000283.1, from coordinate 61,495 downwards.
TCCTGTCGAACCTACGAGTTGTCATGATTGAGAAGATGGTGCGGCCAGAGGAGGTGTTGGTGGTCGAGAATGACGAGGGTGAGATCGTACGAGAGTTCGTCAAGGAAAGTGACACAGTTCAGCTCTACAAGACGATCCGCGAGTGTCTTGTCTACCTCACCCACCTTGACGTCGTCGACACGGAAAACATCATGACGGAGAAGCTGGCGCGACAGGTAGATAACTCGGAATGGTCATGGCACAACTGCAACGTACTCTGCTGGGCCATCGGCTCCATATCGCTCGCGATGAATGAGGAGACGGAAAAGCGGTTCCTCGTCACGGTTATCAAGGACCTCCTAGGACTGACGGAGATGAAGCGCGGCAAGGACAACAAAGCCGTCGTCGCGAGTAACATCATGTACATCGTGGGACAGTACCCTAGGTTCCTGAAGGCACACTGGAAGTTCCTGAAGACAGTGGTCAACAAGCTCTTCGAGTTCATGCATGAGTCTCACGAAGGTAGGAGCGACCCCTGGAACAACCGCCTGCTGCATTATCTAATTGACTTCTATAGGTGTCCAAGACATGGCCTGTGATACGTTTATTAAGATCGCGAGGCAGTGCCGCCGTCACTTTGTGGCCCTCCAACCTAGCGAGTCGGAGCCCTTCATCGATGAGATTGTGCGGAACCTCCACAAGATCACTTGCGACCTCACGCCTCAGCAGGTGCACACATTCTACGAAGCGTGTGGCTACATGGTGGCCGCGCAGGGCACCAAGCACCAGCAAGAACGACTGCTCGAAGCTCTTATGGCGCTGCCGAACGCTGCGTGGGAGGAGATTATCAAGCAAGCGACGGTCAACCCGGCCATTCTTCAGGACGCGGAGACGATCAAAGTCATTGGTAACATAATGAAGACCAATGTTGCCGCCTGCACGTCTATTGGTCCTTACTTCTACCCTCAGATTGGCAAGATCTATCACGACATGCTCCAGATGTACCGTGCCACCAGCACGCTCATCTCGGAAGCGGTGGCCAAGGATGGTGTGTAGACTCGTGACAGAGGTGCATTTGTGCTTGTGCTAACTTTATTCCAGGCGAGGTTGCCACCAAGATGCCGAGAGTCCGCGGTCTGCGCACAATCAAGAAGGAGGTCTTGAAGCTCATCGAGACATACGTTGAGAAGGCGGAGGACCTACAAGCTGTCCGGATGCAGATGGTGCCACCTCTACTAGACTCTGTTCTCGTGGACTACAATGGCAATGTCCCCGGTGCGCGGGACGCTGAGGTGCTCAAGGCTATGTCGACCATCATCTCGAAGCTTTCGGTGAGTAGCGCTCAGGGAATGATGACTGCAATTGCTGACCTATTATAGAATTTGATGGAGGACCAGGTCCCTATCATCATGGAGAATGTGTTTGAATGCACACTAGAGATGATCAACAAGGACTTCTCCGACTTCCCCGAGCATCGTGTCGAGTTCTTTAACCTGCTGCGGTCCATCAACTTGCACTGCTTCCCAGGTATGTTGGGAAGATCCCGCTCATGAGAATAACGACTTGACTAACATATCGCAGCACTGCTCAAGCTCGACAACCGGCAGTTTAAGTTCGTCATCGACTCATGCTCGTGGGCGTTCAAGCACGACAACCGTGACGTTGAGGCTGCGGGCCTTAACATGTGCCTCGAGCTGATCAACAACATCGCGGAGAAGACGGATGTGCAGACATCCAACATGTTCTTCCAGCAGTTCTTCATCCCCATCCTGCAGGACATCTTCTATGTCGTTACGGACGCGGACCACAAGGCGGGCTTCAAGACGCAGTCGATGCTGCTGATGCGGCTGTTCTACTTCGTGAGCCCCGCAGACGGCACGACGGCGAAGATCCAGGGGCCGATCTACCCGCCGGACCAGGCACAGCCGGGGACGGGGAACAAGGAGTTCCTCGCGAACTTTGTGGCGGCGCAGCTTCGCAACGCATTCCCTAATCTTCAGCCGTATGTCTTCTTCCGTCACCCTAAATTCAAGTGAACAGCCTAGCTAACGAGGAGCGCAGGGCGCAAATCACGTCGTTCGTGGAGAACCTCTTCCAGTACAACACGCAATACGACAAGTTCCGGCTCAATATGCGCGACTTCCTCATCTCGCTAAAGGAGTTCGCGGACGACAACGCGGAGCTGTATGTTGTGGAGAAGGAGCAACAAGAGAAGGACGCGCGGGCGGCGGACCTCGAGAGGAGGGCGAAGGTCGGCGGTCTTCTGAAGCCGTCGGAGATTGATGAGGACGAGCTGTGACTACGGGAGGAGCTCAGGACGGAGTACACACCTGCTTACGAGAAGGAAGGGGATGAGGGTGAAATGGAAGGCGATGGGCTTGATGGGTGGGATGTCTATGGACTTTAAGGGATACGTGATACCAGGGGTTAGATCGAGAGGGGGATGTGTATAGTGATGTGGATGTGTGGAAGAGGCTTGAAAAGGGGGATGGGAGTGGGAGTAGTGTTATCTATACGTTTTTCTCAATCAACAAAGGTTGTAAATTGGGTGGTTATTCCTGGCCCTGTGTCGTGCTCATTCCTAGTGATTACCGCTTCCAAGGGGCAGAAGGGGCTAATGCGGTTGAGGGAGTGGAGTGGTGGCCTTCGAGTCTCCGGATAACCAGCACAAAGTTCATTGGACCGTGATAGTGGAGCATTTGAATAGGTCCCGCCTGCCCGCTTGGCTGTGAAGGGAGCATCCACGGGGCGCCGTTAGAGGCATGATGCCATATGCTAGTATGCTAGCGGTGCTATCATGACGTTGAGGTTAGGTCCAGCAACGGCGAGGCTCTGGCGCTATGCTACGTACCCAAGGTTCCAACTGGAAGGTAGGAATGAGTATGTCCGTGATTCAATGTCAGTATTCGAAACGTTCGGGTGACGTTGTCGGTAGTCTCACGGCTCTCCCCTGAAATTTAAGTGCCGTTAGTGGTAATGAATATGTTCCCTCTTATACCCTCTATAGTCCCTGGATGTCCACCGCGTCATCTAGAGTATTCTTATTCCCGCATTCCCTCCCCCTGCACCCCGGCGCCAAAAAGGGGAAAGGACAAATAAAGATACCGTTGCACTGTGGCTATGGCGGGAAGCATATTCCCCCCGGGACGTCCGAGTCATGGTGTACACGGGTGATGAACGGTCACGGGAGGTCGCACGATCCCGGCTCGGATCGAGCCGGGGGACCGGAATCTCGGGTGTTTCGGGCCCGCAATCCCGGACGTGCCCCCGGAGCAGCCGGGTGGCGGGTCACGAGGGCGTTAGTGCCGAGCAACAACGGGAGGCTCTTGAGGCTGATACCGGCTCTTCCGCCGGGATTCCCCAGAGAACGCGAGCGTCATAGATCCATGTCTGGAGTACATCGCGTCTCAAGTCCCGTCTGTTCCCCAGTGACAGGTCGACACCTGGGCGGGCCAACCCCTCCGTTCGGGAAATCAACCCCGTCGGGTTCCCCGTCACTCCGTTCTGATCGACGACAGCGTGACGCGGAAGGAAGGCTCAGACGAGGACTACGTCTGAGGATAGGACGATGGCCAACCTTCGATATTACCTATCACAAGAGATATCCCGACTCGTACAAGATCGTGTCGGCAGTCCAGCGACGAACAAAGCCCCTCTCCCCCGCCCGCGACCCTCTGGGTGTCCATTGGGAGGGGTATCGCGAGTGTTCCACTTGCTCACGGGCGTTACGCGTGCGGAACCAAGCGGGTGGAGACCCCCTCGGGAAATGAGTAGCTCGCTAGCTTGTACCCCGAAGGAGGCACAACGGTCTGGTGCGCCCGGTCGTCCCCCGTCCGGAGGGTCTTGGACAACGATGCCCAAAGGACTCCCATACTACGAGCAGGGGCACGCGAGGCCCACTACCCCCTCCGGGTCCCGTACCCCGTCCCCTTCCCGACAGGTCATCCACAAGTGTCCGTCACACCGGCTTAACATGCTGACTTACCCCCAAGTCCGAATTTCCGCACGGATATCGGAAGTCTGCGGCTACAACAGGAGGACAAGGCCCGAGGCTGTGTTTGCGCACTTACGTCTGAAGGGGGGGGGGAGGCTGCATGGTGGATTAGGCAGGTGACCTGCGTTATAAGGAGCGGGGATATATAACTTCAAGTGGCGTGAGTGATGATGATGATATACGGGTGTAGGATAGGGTGTGATCCTGCAGATATCACGCATTGACTTGGTCTGCGGGAGCGAATGATTTCTCCTAAATCAAGGTGCGATCCCTATCGCGAGTGTCCGAGGTGGTAAACTGGGTGATTCCTTGGATACTCGAATATCGTGACCTCCGCTCTCCGGCTCATTCTTTTGCCTACACATCCTCTCTTAGAAATGGTGTGAAGCTCCGCAAGTGGCGTGAAAGTCAGTGTAAGAGTGTTACACAAAAGAGGGGAAGAGCGTCACATCAAGAACCGACAGGCATTCAGGCTCATTACTCGTCAATCCGCTCTATATAGCATCACAGACATAGCCTCAGCAGAATAAAGGGGACTGTAAGCGGGATATGGAAGGTGGCTGGACAAACTCCTGGTCCCGAGACCCTCCGTCCACGGTGTGCGACTGTTGGAGGAGGAGGTAAGACATTTCGAAGCCGTGGCTCCTGTCAATCAGAGTCAGTGGCACGCTGCGCGGCTGGTGGCTGACGGAGGTGTTTGTGTGTATGTCCCATAGCCGATGGATAGAGTGCGAGCATTTAGTTGATGTCCTCTGGGCCTCGACGTGTGCACATGTATACCACTCGTAGCCTCCTCTCCCACCGGCGCGTTCCCTCACGGCGCCGCACGATCCTCGTATAGACGGAAGCGACCCTCAACACCGACACCATCAAGTTCATCCCAGACCACCGCATAAACCCCGAGACGATATTCAACCCCTTCTTAGAGTACCTCTCGCTGCTCAAGGAGAGAGTGCCCTATCTGCCTCTATCTGGACACTAGACGGGGAGAATGGGTCTACAGGACGGGCCGATCCCTCATTTTCATGACTGGGAAAGCCCCGCCGTGCGACGACTACCGACCCGTTGGCCCTCGTCTGCTTTGATAAGAGTTCGTACCACAGAACCAGGTGTAATGCTCGTCCTGGCCACCATGAGTGGACATCCCCCCGGCGGGCCAGGCAGAAACTCCCGCGCCTCGCCCAAGCCCTCACGCAAGCAAACGAGGGTTGAGAGGTCGGAGCCTTCTCCATCATGCAAAGTCACAGGAGTTGCTTTCCTACTCGGTCCACCTCTAACTGAAAATGAGAGGCATCCAGGCAAATTCGGTTTCCCAACTCCCCCACCAACTTCGGAAGCAGAAGCAACCCTGAAGCGCCATGTCCGGGCTCGGTCTCACCGGTAAGATGCAGGAACCACCGTTCCCAACAGCATGGCCCTGGAAGGGGGAACTGGGAAGATACTGGAGTGAAAATGCGGCCAAGGAATCGTAGCAAACGGAGCCCCGGCACACCCCCCTGCCCCCTCCCCACCCGCCTCTTTTTTTGCCCGCTCACCGAGTTCCCAGCCCAGCGGGCTCGTCGTTCCCCCGGAGGGTGTGAGCGTTTCCTGAGATGGGGCTAGGTCCCAATTCCTTGCCACCGTCCGCGAGCTAGGCGTGATGAGTGTGATGGGATCGTTGCCCAGATGGGGCGCCACGTAGCTTGCCGGCATGGTTTCACTCCCCAGACTATGGATCTGGGAGATTGCAGAGCCGGAAGATGTGCGATCTTCGCCCCTCCTCCAGCGCAAACGCACTCTTCACGCCGGATCTGCACCAGCCCTCGGCGTCCAGTAGCCGGGGTATCGTGGTTTCCTTCGAGATCCCCGATTGTCTCGTATGGCACCGAACCAGCCCGGCTGCAAGCATTGGGAGCAATTTTCTTCTCGGCGGCGCCGGTGGGAGAGGGCAGACCGAGGGTCGCACAAGAAGCGCCACGCCCGGGTAGGTGCGGAGGCTGCCCCAATCCCGGGTTTATCTGCACTGGAGGCGAACAGGGAAGGCGTGATCACCAGCTTGGCGATATCCAGTTTCTCACCTCATCGCAGGGGAGGCCTTGGCCCTCGTGACGGAACATTGGCGCACGCTTACCTCTTAATCAGAACGAAGTGCTCGATGCTTGGATCTTGAGTGTGATTGGTTCTCACCCAGGAAGTAACATCCTTGATTCGCGACCACCACTCTGGGACGTTTTCCCGCAAGTGGTGTGTGACTCCACGGATTCGGAACGAATGGTATTCCAGGGGAAGTGGACGCCCGCACAAGGCCCGAGATTAGCGTGTGACGAGAGCCGTGACAGAGGCGCAAAACTCGGCGACGACACCGGTGCCCTTCGCCCCGGGAGACGCAGGGGGGAGAGTTTCCTGCACTCGGCTCGTCAATGATGTGTTTTCTCCCTTCCATTGAGAGCGTTGTAGGTAGGCATGCGCTAGTTACGGAATAGGAGGGGCAACTGTGACCATCGTTCCTTGGTAAGGCTCGACCTAGGACTTGGAATCTACTTTTCTCGATTTGGATCATTGATGTCCAAGGAAATGTGATGAGGCCAGCTGCGTGTGTGACGGGCCTTGGAATGTCGGCTCGATAGGGTTAGTGCGTCCCGTAGAGGTGATGCAGAGGGAAGGTCATAGAAGATGCGGAGTGCCTCAATGAGCTAACTTGTAATAGAATCCCGCCCCTCAAGGTGGAAGGGGGGGGTTTCCTGGATTCTGCGGCTGATGAAGAGGTGCAGCTCCGTCTCGGTGCGGTGTCACAGTAACGGGCTATGGCTTATCCGGGGCATTGCAGTGGCTCTTGGAGCCTGGGGCGCTGAAGGATGGCTAGGACTCGGGTTACGTGAGCGGGCGACGCAGTGGCGCATGAAATCGATAGGGAGAATGAGAGAGCGAGCGAAGCCCTTGTCGAGCCTAATACTCGCCAGTCTTCCAGCTTACTGATTCGCACTCGCTAAATCAAGTCACGCCGCACTGTCAAGTCTCTCCCCCGCTCGTAATGAAATTCAATCCCGAAGACTCATGCTCACATCCACCACCCGCAACCCAGTTCCTAACGATTCATCTTCCAAGGTCAATCTCCCAAACCAAATGCACCTCAGCGCATGAGGCCCCCGCCTCCCAGAACAACAAACCCACCACCCATCCCAACGCGCTAACCCGCAGATGCCGCGGTCATGAGGTCCCGCCTAGACAGGGATGACGATCCTCCCCCGCCTTCTGGTCCCTGCATACCCCGGATTTTCCAAGACGCATTGGGCGAAATCGAAATGAGAGCGAGCCGTCTTCTCTTGAAACTTAATCACCACCGCCGTCACTGATTGACGGATTGTCAGGAGAAAGGAGGGGGAGATGAAATGACAAGGACGCCTGCGTGGAGATGTTTAGTCTCTTTTCTCCTTTTAGAATGGGGAGGGGGCGTATGCGACTGAACCTTCGCGCCTCGCTCCTCCAGTTTTTAGGATCAAGTTACCCCAGTTTCAGAAGTAGATGAATATCTGGAGACTAGCGCTGGCATGGTTCAATCTGGAATCCGAAGTATTACTTCATAGTGCCTGGACTCTAGGCCGTGCTTGGGGAGAATCGCGGGGTACAGTGGCAGATGACAACTCTCCAGCGTCGCGCCAGCCCCGAACGAGTAAGGGGAGCGCGCAGGACGGCTGTACGACTCTATCATTGCGGGGCTCCTAAAGCTCCCTGCACTGCGGCTATTGCGGTCTGGGAAACACTGGGTCACCCAGCCTCTCAAACAGAAGCCAATACTGACACAGTGGGTTGCAGTTCGAAGCCATTCACATCCAATACACCCCTTGTCCTGCCCAGACCGGCCTTGATTCGCTCATCCCAGCGTGGGTTGGCCTCGTTACCAGCCGTCTCAGCCGCGCCCTCCCAAGCGAGACACCGCGAGAGTCACCGGGCAGGCCAGTACGAATCCCGTGCTGCAAGCCAGACCAAGACGGCGCAGAGCGAGATGAACACCTTGTCCCCACTTGATATCGCAGCGACTCGCCGTAGCATCGCGGCCCACCCCCCGCGCCGTTTTCCACGAGCACAAGATGCACTCGCCATGCTCCCACTCTGCCGTGAACCCCCTCCCCTCCCCCTTTTCATCAAGAATCTGAGGGCTCAGGAGGGACGATCCCAAGACCCCTCCACCAAAGCCAAGTGGGACGGTGTCGTATCGCGCCCTCACTTACCCCCACTCCCCAGACTTTCGCTCCCGTTCCCCACACGCACTAGCACCAGCTGGGGATGTTCATATGCGGGCTGGAGGGGGCGTCCACCGCGGAGGCCCACCTGCTACTCCCTGGTCTTCTACGCATTCCGTCCACGCTGCATCTCTAGTGTTCCCTCCTTCTCAAATCAATGAAGTTCTCCGTCCAGCTCCTTCTCTAATCTAAGCATGGGGAGGATGCGGCCAAGAGTCGATGCGGGGCCGGGAAGCCCGGATACACAGGGCGCCTGGTGCAACAGATGTGGAGCTCCTCCCGCAAGGAGACCCGCAACGGGGCAGGGTCTGCACGGGGCTTCTGCAGCACTGCCACGGAGATCCCAGTCGCCGACAAGCCCGAGAGAGTGCACAAACGATCCGTCCTAGAGCCTTCGAGCCGGTTTTGTCGCAGGTCGAGATTCTCACGCCCTGACAACGAGAACAAAACCGCCCCATAAACGAAGGCGCATCTCTTTCATAAAATACCGCGTTTCATTTCTGAGTGAGCAAGCGTCCTGTCAGGCAGACTCTATGTCTGCAGCAGCTCCATGCACTCTCCAATATCTGGCACCCTAAGTTCCAGTATCAGCCCCACCTCTCTCTTGAAGACCCCAAGGTTATCCTGCACGAGCCCTCACGCACGCTGCTCAAAGGGGAAGGCAGGAGTGTCACATCGAAACCCACGATCCTCGTAACTAGACTCCACTCCCATCCCCGTCGCCGATTGTGCCTTGAAAATCAACCCCCCCTGTGGTTGTCCTCACTCTCCGAAGCAGAAAGATCCGAAATGATTGCGGGGAGAGTGGAGATAAAGCCCCGTCGCACTGCAACTCCAGTGGGAGATTGATGTGCGGTGTTTTTCTCCGGAAGCAGGGGGCGAGATTGAGAGACTGGGGGCAAAGGTGAAAAAAAAAAAAAGAAGAGGGAAACATCCGGGGCTCCCTTGTCGACGCTATGCCCATCGGGGTAAGGGGAACGGCATTTCAATGTGCGAAATCTCTGCCAGCGACAAGCACAAAAATGAATAAAAAAGGGAAATAGCCGCGCCAGCCCCTTTCCGGAGCCGCTGGTTGCTGCTTAATGGGTCCTCCTCACAGACTCCCGTCCGTGACCGAGGATACGGTATTAAAGAGGGACGGGTAATAGTAGCCTTCGTACCCGCGGCCCATCGTGTGTACCTGCGTGCCAGAACCAAAGCGGCTCGTCTTAGGAAAGAGGAAGAATGCACGGGCGGCTTGGTGTGTTGGTCGAAGTGCAGGTTCTGACTCGCGGACCCCGGGGCGGGCTCTCACACACCCTGGTCTCGCTTGGTCGAGAACAACATAGCAATGGCACTCCATACTTTGTATGCCGTCCTTGCTAGGAAAAGCATCTCCCCCAGTCCCTAGCACAAAAGGATCCAGAAATATTCCAGCAACCCCAAAAGTGAAGAGCCCATCCACCTCGACACAAAACAAAGGACAGCAGAGCACGTCTTCCGGTGACCCTCCCCATCCGGAAATCTCAGCACGCCTCTCAGCTGACAACAGCACTGAGCACCTTTCCCAACACAGAAGGCACCATCGAGAAGCGCCCGCTACGCTTCTCTTGTTGCCTCGAACGCCTCCCGGTAACTGGCCAATCAGGGCCCGCAACCCCGCCAAGGAGCCCGGTATAGGATCCACTTTTAGTGGCCAGGCCGGGGTTTCTCACACGCCCCCGGACGGCTGAAAAAACGCAGTAGGCGAGCCTGCAGGCTGCAGTAAAGCATCGGGGCGCCAGCTCAAACGGACGCCCCCGATGGCGCCTTCAGGCCCATCCTTGGCCGGCTCGGGGAGCTCTCGGTGTTCCCCTTCAATGGGCTTGCCCTGCGTTTCCTTGAAACGTGGAGATCCTAGGAAGCAACGCACGGCGGATCCATGCGAATCGGAACAAGTCCAAGCCTTGCGTGATGCTCCATCCCCAGGGAAAGCCAAGACGAATTGACACCAGAAGGGGAAATAAGAGTCGCCGCTCGATATTTATGAACCCAGCCACACGAGACGAGGGAGAAAAAAAAGCATTAAGCCGTCCCGTGTCAAGATGCAAGTCATCGCGGACAGGGGTCCCAGGCCCATCGTCCGTGCTTGCGGCCTAAACTCTGCTTCCCCCCACCAGGGGCTCATGCCGTGTTGAGAGCCTCACAATTGCATTCTTTTTCCCCGTTACGCCTGGACACAGCGTCTGAAACGCAACCCTCACGAGTCGCATTCGCGTGACGCTTTTATTATTTTGCCGTCGCATCGGACGTCCTTGCCGCCCCCCATCGCGGCAAGAAAAAAAAACGCGAGTGCAAGGAGGGCGAAAACGAAACCGAGATCTGCGATGCCAGAGGCTACGGCCGTGCTGCCTTTCATTCCGCATCGCTACAGCGGTGCTATGTTAATCTTCAAAACCGCCGAATCATGATCTGTGACGGGCCACCATAGAGACACAAGAAATTCCCCGACTGTGCAACACAACTTTCCCCTTCCCGGGCCACTGGAGCAGGGGAAAGAGGGCGCCTCAGCCAATCCCTTGCCCCTTTCCGTCACAAACCATTCCCGTTAGGACAAAGAGAGAAATTTCCTCCTTCTTGTAGTTCATGACTTTGGCCAGTAAACCCCCGGGGAGAGGAGACACGATGAGATGATAAGCAAAAAATGGAACGAATCAGCGCGGGCGTTCGGGAGTGGCAATTGACATGGAAAAGAAGGTTGCCCGCCAGCAAGGGACTAGTGGTGGGGGGTGTGTGTAGGACAAGCCACATAGTGTACATCAACCCCAGGTATCCAGCTCTGCCTGTCCTCCCTTGGCCCCCCCCCAAAAAAAAAGTCCTAGGAAGGCAACAAAAACTTTTGAATGAGCAGCTGGAAGGCTGTTCTGCCATGATGCAGATCCGCCCACCATCAGCCGCGGTCGTCTGTGGTAGGTGGAAGAGAAACAGGGGTCCTGCTCGCTTGTGGCCCCAGGCAGCCCCAGCCTGGCGTTGTGGAGAGCACAGCTGTGCTCTCGCCCGCCTCACTCCGTCCCCAACGAACCAGAGGTGCAAATTGCAGTTTTTGCTATCTCGGAGCAAGATGACGACAAAGAACGCCCCGACATGGGCCCGTGGTTGTAGTCTCAACCCGGAGCCGATATTTTCTTGTCATCCAGGCATTTGTCAGACCAGGGTGCCAGGGGGTGCGCAGATGGTTTGCGCGGCGCCCACGGAGGCGAGCTGCTAGTCGGCGCTAGCCTCACTCTTTCCCCATCTGGCTTTTTCTCGCCCCATTCCAAGCTTTCCGGGGGAAGCCGCATCGGGCCATGTCAACCCTCTCGAGGGTGTTTTGTCCTAGCTGTACGCCCAAATAAGCTTCCCTCATGGCGTCTCGCGCCTTCTCGCGCCATCATGCTGGGATCAGGCCATGGGCGCTCCGTTTCCGGAGGGTTCCAGAAACTTTGACCTCTCCGAACCTCCCGGACAAGTCAGTAAAGAGGAGACGAAGGACAATGGGCTTCTGGAGTGTTCTGTGGGCAAATGGGAAAAATGACGACTCAGACAGGTCGCGGGAACCCCTGAGATCCCTTTGCTTTTTCTCTCGATGTCCGCAATGCAGGGGCGGGGAAGGGGGAAGGGGACGAGCTACCGTGAGCCTGCATCTCTTCGGAAGCCGGAACTGCCATGCTTCCCCCCATGCGGTCACATATCAAATTCAACGGGATATTAGCGAGAAGAAGCAATGAGAAATCGCGGACCCACCACGTTAGCGGAAGCAGGGACACAAAGCTCTGGTTGACGTGACCTGTCAGATGCTCGTTCACCCCAGCATTGCGGTAAGTGTTTACCTCAGCCCTCCGCGTACCTCAGCCCTCCGTGGCCGGCTGTGGCTTGCGTCCGTTGGCTGGGTCCAATGTTGTCCACGCGAGCTGATGGAGGGGCCACTCTTTTGCCTTGTTGGGGAGGTGTGATGGCCTTGGCTAGCTTGGGTTTGCAATATAAGCCGAACGATTACGCGGAGGGCTCTTCTCTGTTAGATGAGAGTTGTGTTCGTTTGTCACCATCATTGGAGGCGCGAGTATGGATCGTCTCATTTGCTAGTGAGAGCATAAAAAGCAGAGCGGGGTTCAAAAAAAGACAATACGAAAAAAAAAAAAAAGTTGAAATCAAATAAAATACAGAGGTAGAAAACGGATTCTAGAAGCATAACGCTACTATGCAGGGACCTAGGGGTACGATGTCTCGCACAACCACAGCGTAGTCCGGATCATGAATGTGCCCTCTGACGAAGATAAGCGTGTGGCATAGAAAGTCCAAATTTCCCCCCGTGACCAGCTGGTGCGCGACCCTGTTCTGGGGGGTTTATAATTTGTATATCGAGCGTGCGGGCGCATGTGAGGGACTGAGAAGGGGTAGTGGCGCTTGAAGGAATGATTCTCACCGATAGCCACTACGAATTACTCGTGTAAGCGCCACTAGAGATCCAAGCACGGAAGTGGGTATGGCTCTCAGTCAGAATCAATAAACTGTTAAACCGGTCATGGGGCCCTCTGTCCAAGGCATACAAGGCCTCGAACCGGGTTAATTCCGTAATAGTCTTGGAGGCCTGTCTGTGGTGGTGGTGGGTGTTGGTGTAGCACTCGCCTCAGGGCAACACGCATACGAGGCGAAGCCGTCCACCCACCACCACATTGCCATCCATCCAAACGCCAGCCAAACCCATGACCACACCCATGATGTAACACACGGCCCCCAAGGGGTCTTTCGGAATGCCGAGCACGAACTCCTTGTTTATTCCGCGGGCGTAACCTTCTCGGGGGATGACACATTAAGAGGCGGGCCCCCTATAGAGAGCGAGATGAGGTGGTGGGTAGCGCGTTTACGAAGAGTCTGGCTACGACGCCGGAGGCTTTGACACGGGCGGCTCTAGTCGCCGAGCCCGAGCCGTGTCTCGAGCGTTTGCAGACCAGTCCGTAGCCATATGCCGGTCCCCATCATTACTTGGGGGAGTGCGTGGGGGAGGGAGTTCTACGGAACCACGGAAATAGAAGAGCGGCACTGACGGGAGCAAACTTCTCTAGTTATCTGCCCATCCCGTGTTCCTTCCACGAGGCCCGGACGGCGACCAGACCATGGTTTCAAGTCTCGAATTTTGGGACGGCCGATGGATCCACCTATGCGGGGGGCTTATCAGCAGTTCTGACCCCCGCGTACCGGCTTTACCAAGAGCTATCTTGTTTTCTTTTGGGTGACAGGACGAACACAGCGGGTCCCGCGAAACGCGCGAGAGACCTGCAACCTCGGAGCATCAAGAACACATCCTTTTCGGCTCCGGGAGCAATGGACGAGAAAACGAAGAAAATAAATGACCCTGTATCCTTGCAAGAGCAGCAGACAAGGGTGTTGCAGACGCCAGGCCGCGAGTCCTCGCCCCACCACTCCCGCATCGGCGCCCCGGGGCTCCCGCGCCTATCCAAGAAAGGATTTGCCCTCCTGGTAGCTCTCCCTCTCCCGATGACGATATCACCTGGTCCCAAGGATGCAAGAGCGGGCGTTTGGTTGCTCGAATCCTGAAATTTCGCTAGTCCCTATGTAAATCCATATTTGAAATTATGGGCGCGAAAGATCCGATTTTCAGGACGCCCGTTCGGCCCTCGGCTTTTGCCATTAGTGGAGTCGCGCTGCGTGATGGACGCCTCCACATGGGCGACATCGCGCCCGCACAAGGTTGCTGATCGTTCAATTCTCTATGATACTTGGAGCGGGGGCGTGTGAGTGCGAAGGAAATTGTGGATTCTACTCCAATATGGAGGCGTCCAGATCTTAATGTCGTGCGACATGCGCTGGTTTATTCGCTTCTCGCATTGTTGCATGATTTCATCGTCTGTCGCCTCTTTCTTGCATGGCCACTATGCGGCAGGGCGATGGCGAGACTTGATATCATCACGCACAACCATGCAGATGAAGCAGTCCCTTTCCTTCCAACCGCCATCACTGACCGGCCCTCCCAAAAATTTCCCCTCTCCCCGTCTCCATACCCCCAGCTTCAGTTCCCCTGTGGGACCTTCCCATGAGGGGTGGACGGCCGCCTTGATTGGCTGACTGCCCCAAGGAGCCCTTATCTGGGGTAGGCCCCACACCGAATATGGGCGTCATTGTTCCCCTGGTCCAGTTCGAAACGCCAGATGGAAGTGGTGGCCTGTCCGCGGCACGCCTGTGGGCTGTCCCTGCGCCCATGTCTGGCGTGTACCACGGCAAGTTCCAGACCACCAACACTTGTATTGCTTGGCCGTTTGAATTATTTGGGCGCTTTCCCGCGATAGCCCGGATGGAACTTAGGCGTCGCAGTATTGGTGGGGGTTTCTTTCTTTCCCACCCCCAATATACGAGAGAATCCAACACACTGCTGAAGGGGGCCACCCCGGCAGCCAAACACGAGTGGACGTCATATTTTTCCTTGTTTTTGGGCTTGATTGGCGTTGGTAATTCTCTCACTGCACCATATCACTTTGAGCGTCCAAAGAGAACAGAGACACTTGGCCTTCTCGAACCAAGGGATCCCTCCGGGGACTCCAACGCAGTGCGCTGTCGCTTCCACCAACAGGGCGTCTCCACACTGGAAACTTCCCCAAGGTCGACCACCCACGTTCGAGGCAGTGGGGGATGCGGGCCTCGAATTGTCCAATGGTCGCAGCCCACACATCTGAAATATCTGGGCCAGAAACGAACGCTGCAATCTGCACCTGCATCCTGCAGCAGGATGCCTAGGCCTCCATTGTGCAGTTCTCCCCCTCCATCCAAAATGATGGATTGGTACAAGTGGACGAGTAGCACGCCTCTTTGTTCATCCGCGAACGTTCTGGGGATGCCCTCCCGTCCAGCATCTCCCTCACACCCTCCTCCCCACTCCTAACCCCATCCGTCCAACCGCGTTGCCAAAAACCGCTGCACCCATTGTGGAGTTGCTGGGGGAAGGACGACAGCTGATTTGCCCAAGGGGGGAGCCCCCCAGTCTTTACATGCAGGTTTCTACGAAAGGGGACTAGCGACTTTCTCTCCCGACCCTGGCAGAAACGTAGCGAACACCAGGAGATCATCCCCCTTCCTGGACTTTCTTTCCAGTAGGGAAAAAGACAGGGAAGGGAAGGGGATGATTGTGGAGACGAGGAGAATTGCTCGCTCGTCTATTATTATCGACGGTTGTGACTGCAACGCTGGTAGATTTGACGAGAGGCCAGCGGGCCCCAACCCGCTCTTGATCGTCTCAAGGCTTCGGAGATTATTGTCATCAAAGATGGGCATTCGGGCTTCAAGTGGGACAATGGTGGGGGTACGGAGGGGAAAGATATCGGCCTCTGAGACTTGACGGCTGGAAAGCGGGCGCGCCAGACCCGGAGAGACTAAACGGGATATTGGGCTTAGGAAGGGGAGATCATCGCTGGGCAGACCACTCTGCGTCATCGTCACCCTGCTGCCCGACCGACCAGTGGCGAGACGGGCCTGCACAAAGTCGTCACGTAGAACCCAAAGTCGACCGATCTTTTGCCGCGAATCTTCTCGTGGCTCCCTTTCGCGGGTCACATATGGCCGCGTAAACTTGCTCTCAAGGGACCCATGGGAACCTTGGCAGTGTCTCCTGCATCTTGCTCCACTCACGCCCGCATCCCGCTGCAGTCGATACGGGGACTCCCCTCCACCTTTTCCCCAGGAATTGTAAGGCAACAGCATCCATCGACGGTTCTTCTGCAGGTCAGGTCAAGAAGCAAGACCGTCGGGAGACGTGACACTCCTAGACCCCGTCGTGTGGCCCACCTCTTCTCCCCGATGCCTACCCAAACGGGTGTAAGTGGCTTGTCTTGGCACGGGAAGAGGAGGCGTCCCGGTCTGGGGAAAGCTCTATGCTTTCGTCCCCTTGATCGGTCGCGGATACTGGCAGCAGCTCCCGACCCCGCCCCTTTGCGCCGCATTTGCGAATAAAGTCACGGGGCCCCAATCGGATATGGGACGGGAAAGGGTGGCAATTGGCGCCCAGTGGAGGCAAGTCTCGGAAAGATGATGTGAATGCGGGGAAGATTGAGGGTATTGGGAGCCACCGTTGGACGAGGAGAAAGTGATAGATCTCTCTGTCTGCCGTGTTGTGGCTGGGAACAGCGTTTCACGCGAGGGTGGGGATCGTAGGCCGCCTCCAAAATAGAACCTCAAAAGTCCGCCTGGGGCAATCTCGCTTTGGGGATATCGATGGGGTATCGTCATATTCCGCCGCCGTCTCACCGGGCAAACTAAGAAGGACAACCGAGCCGCGAGGGACGGAACCTGAGGCGGCAAGATTGAAGCAAGGGAGGCCACTCGGCGTCTGAGTGATTCAAGGCGCAGACAGGACGTCCATGTTGCAGGCATCCCGAATCCTCCTTCGACACGACGGTGGGCAGGCACCAGGAGAGAGGCCGGATCCGCGGGTCGCATTCCCTCCCACCTAGGGCCCCCAAGGCCAACTACGGGTATCAGCGGCGTCATCCTCGTTGGATCCAGCAGAACCCCAGACTGGGCGCCAGACTTGGAGCGGCAAAACCAAACCCCAGCCCCCAATGCGAGCAGGCGTCGGCTGCACGAGGAAAGAAAGAGCGTCCTCCCTCTCAGTGACGCAACGCTCCGCTTGGTTGATGCACTAGTGCCTCAGGACGCAAAAAAGCCAAACCTGAGGGTCACAGGTGCTGGACCCGCCGACACGCCCCTCCTCCTACCCCACCAAGTATTACTCACCCAGAATGGCGCCTTCGGATGGGGTCCTGAGGCGATAATGTTGACAGGTCACGGCATCCAGGCGGAAATTTCGCCCTTGTGGCATGTTTCGCTGATGTCCGGGCATCCGGTTAGCACCATCAATTGCACAATCGTCGTGAGTTATCCGCCCACGTCTTTGGCTGTGCTCCGATTTAGGATTTCACCTGACTCTACTAGCTTTTTTCTTACGTGCTGAATGTACAAAATAAGCATTTCCAGCTGGCCCACTTGGGCAGAGCACCCTTCTAGTGTGTGTCGTGCTGACGGAATATTGTTGTCCTATTCAAGCACATGGCTCGCAAGGTTGTAATAATGCTGGATGGAGCGAAGATCTGAATTATTCAAGCGTAAATGCACAGAGTTGAGTAGGAATAGTGCCTTCATGCACAGCGGCCTTTCGTGCCATCGCTGACCACTTCATTGGCCCACCCCACATGTGTCGCATCTTCAGAGTGTGTCTCGCTCTTTCCTGGGCCAGCCCGTTTCTTGACTCATCCGCTTTCGTCGACCTGCAGTCACTCATCCGTTGACGCAGAAAAATTTTCTGAGCACAGGTTTAGGAGGTACCTTACTCCAAGTACCTCATTGTTGCCATTTTGAGAAATCACACGCCATCAGCTGCTGCCCCACACCCTTCCCTCTCTCTCTTGCCCAACAACCCCTGGCTCATGCCTGGCGTGCCATAGGAAGGAAAGGACACACACCCCCCCTTCCCCCCGACCCTCCTTTCCTTTCCCACTCACGCCCCACACCCTCTGGAAAGCCACACCCACCCTTCTGAGCTGCCTGCTTGCGGGCATGATGTCCTATGTGGGTCCCTCTCAGACCACCCCGGGCGACTGCGAAAGGTATGGCGACGACCCAGATCCACTTTTCGCCTTCGCTCTTTCGCCCAGCCGGGGAGGGTGGTGACTTTGTACCATCGTGCAGGTATCCCTCCACCGGGATTCTTGCAAGAGGTGACTTTCTGCAGGTGCGAGGTGACTTGTCCGAAACCCAGTCATCCACAAGTGGGCCGGGCTGTGAGCATCGAGATATATGACCCGGCAGGTTTCCTCCTCGAGAAGCTTTGCCTCCTGCATCCCATCCTCTTCTTCACCACCACCACGACTCCAACGGTCTTTTAACACTTCTTTCTTTGAACTCTTCGAAGTTGCCGAACCTCTTTCTAGTGGAATTAAGCTTCAAGTTATGAAGTTGCTCCTTCCTTTATAGTGTACCCGGCACGTCCACCACGCAGACCAACTCATTCCCCTCGACAACACTCTCGAACCAGTGTTGCCCAACACCTCGAAGTAGTCGACCTCGTCACCACTAAAACCAGAGCTCTCTCTCTCTCGACGACACCGTTCGTTCAAACCAACTTATCCACACACACACGCACACACACCCAGCTCCCTCGAATCCCCGTCATCCCCATGGCTTTCGACCTCTGGACCCACCAGTTCTGCCTCTCCTGCGACAAGCAGACGGACGGTGCTACGTACTGCTCCGAGTCGTGCAGGCTGGCGGACTACGAGAAGACGTGCTCGTCGCCTACTTCGACCAACAGCTCGCCTGCCTACTCGCCGCCCTCGACCCCGCTGTCAACCCAACAGCCCAGCAAGTTCTTCCTCTCTCCAGCCTACGACTTCAGCACCGCCCAGCCCTACGGCAGGACACCGCTCCCGCAGTCGTACCTCTCACAGAGGGCAGCCTCAGTGTCGACAGCCACGAGCCACCCGCCGAAGTCGCTGACGCCGTCGAGCTCACATAGCAGCCTCTGCTCAATGCAGAGCATCTCGTCGAACGGTTCCGAATGCCAACTGTCAGAGAGGTCTCGGAAGGAGCTTCAGGCGTACGCCGTCTCCTTCGAGCAGGTCAGAATGCACCGTCGACGATCCTACTAAACTCAAATCTCTCCGAACTCGCCTCTTCAACCTCAAAACTCTTCCACCTACGTACCACCTTTTAATCGCTCCGAATCATGATTAACGCAAAACCTCACAACTCTTATCTTACGAACACGACGTCTCCCCTCAGCACACTACTCTCGACTCTCGACCTCGCCGTTCACCCATCCACATACTCCTCGCTCCAAGCGAGCGCACGGGATGGGTGGCACTCGAGCACATACACCAACTCGACACAACATTCATTTTCTTTGTCGAACAATCAACCTCTGTATCAAAAACGGGCATTACACCGGAGCACAGCATGATAAAAAGTTTTGATTTGCTTCCTCGACGAACGCTCCCCCTTGTGACGGTTTCCACCTTGCATAGCCTAGCTTAGCATGCGCATTAGACCTATCAAGGGCGGTAACGGAAAAGAGGAGGTCGTCCACAACGAGAACTGGCCGGCGCCGGGATACCACGAAAGCTGTACTTTCGTGGCATCTCTCTCCTCCGGTCGTCGGTTATCGGACACTTGTTTCACCACGGCATATTTGGGATTATTCGGGACACGGATTCTTTACGATACGGAAACGGGCGGGACCATTCAGAATGGTTGGGCACGGCTACTTGTGATTTTCTACGGAATGGCGTTTTGGGATGGGTCGATGCATATTCTTACTACCCCTTTGTGTTGAGCTATGTTATTTCTCCGGCGGGGGCAGGCAACTTTATGGCACGGGAAGCGAACAGCACGAAAACCAAATGTCAAACATTACTGTACAGGGAACTTTGGGTGGAACACACAGGCAGATAGAAAGAAACGGGCGGGATTAGCTCGACCCCAAGAACGGGGGTTGGATGGATCCGGCCTTGAGCCGTCCGTCCACCGAATTGGTAGCTAGTTGAGAAGACGACAATTGAGCCGATTTGAAACTCTCAATTACTCACTCAATTTCGGTAACCGAATATGTGCGCGCTGCTGCTTGTACATGCGGGACAAAAGGAATGGGCAATTCGGGGTTCGCCGTGGGACCTGTAACAAGGCGACAGAATGAACCCGCAACAGGGCACAAGGCCCCCTGGGTGTGCAGTCTCACCTCATTCACCCATCCGGAACCGGACAGCTGCCCAAAACCATCAAGGCTTTTCTCCGTCCACCGCCGAAAACCCTACGGAGTTAAGCAGCGGTATCAAAAATTCATCAGGGGTGCGAACATGGTGGACTGATTAAAGTGGACGTCCTGGAGCATTCCAGGTGGTTCCTTTCCCCCTACGGAACGCGATCGGCGGGCGGCGGGCTCGGAAGGTGCCGCTGGGCTGATTTCGCTGCTGGTGGGGTTCCCGCTTCAGGCGGAAGCTAAATCACGAGTGGGAGCGATACCGGAAGCCCCAACGTTGAGAATTCAATATCCTATTCCAAGGTTCTTTTTTTTTTTTTTTTCCCTTTCTCTTTGTTTTAATTTGTGGCTTTTAATTAGGGAGAGTTTCTTTGTAAGTACAGTCCACTACAGTCTTTGTTCTGAAGCGAAGAAAAAAATCTTTCATTCCTGAGTCTGTGACTCTTTTCAGAGTGAAATCTGATTCTCAGCTAGGATCGGGGATATGAAACGGGACAAGGCCACCTTCTTTTCTCCACAGAGCCCACAGCCCCACATGACGTGGACGACCCACGAGCAGCGATTCCCTTCCCCCTTTGGCCCTGTTCGTCATGGGGGCGTGTATGCTAGTGGGTAACTGTGGGCAGAGTGCCAGCGAGGTCCCCACACAGCCCAGCTACGATGGCCGATGACAAAAAAAAAGTTTTCGATATCGTGACCGGGGGTAGATGACTCTTTTCCATGAGCACGTGGGGTCGCATCTTCACGTCAGGGTTCTTTCGGTGAGGGCGCGAGGCCGCCCCGGTATTCAAATCTGGGTGAGCCTTAAATCTGACGGCACAGCCTCCCAAAGGATTTGAAGCAGGGACGTTTTTCTTGTTTCGCTTCGAGCAGGTTAATCACGTCAGCAGCAGCGGGAAGGATCCGGACGTCCTCCAATGAGGGACCGAGACGTTTGGGGTGATTGTAACGCTTTAATGGCCGGGTCAAATGTTGTATGTAAGGCAGGAGCAAGGAACAGGACTGGACGACCCTTCATGTCTTTCTGCGGGTTTCTTTCCCCTGCTCTTTTAGCCCTGTTTCGAGAGAATAGGCGTCTTTGCAGAAATAACGTACCTTGGGGATGCCACTGCCACACGTGGGACTAACACTGCGTCAGCGCTCCTCCACGTGCTGCTTCGCCCCAGCCTTTGTTAAGAATCTGCGCTGTGGGGAGCTAGTTCCAGCCCAGGGTGAAACTCTCCCCTAAGCTACCTGCCAATGGTGGCTGTTGGACATAGCACGATGTATGACGTACTTCAGAAAAATCGGCGCTAAGAGAGGGTTTTGTTTCCCCATCCGCGTTTTCCGAGGGGACATCTTCGCGCTTCCGTGGGTTCCGCTGCCGGAACCCCGGTGAAGGGCGCCACCTGAGTCTCCGTCTGCTTCGAGTCTTGCTCTGGTTCGAGGCGATGACGGAGCGCTCAGGAACAGGTGCTTGGGCTGGCCGTCGTACCCAGTGCCGTGCCTCCGGTCGGCGGAGGACCCAACTACTACGCACTCCCCCCCCCCTCCTCCAAAGAAAAAAAAACCTTGCTTCGTGTGGTGTTTGCAGCACGCCTGTGGATATGGAGACAGGCCCACCGGCTGCAGCTTGCCTTTCTGCGGGGGCCCCTTATGAAGTCAGCTTGACGATTTCTCGTTTCACGGAAATGGCTGATTCCAGTCCTGTCTCGGCTTTGATTTTTCTTTCTCGGCCCTTGCCTTGACGCTTCTGCCAGGGCGAGGGGCCAGGAGTGGACTGGGAGGAGAGCTTAATATGCGCTAGGCCAGTCACAGTCTTTTGATCGGCACGGTGTGTGGTGGTGGGCGAGGTACTGTTTGGGCTGCTGGAGAGGACTTCATCCTTTGTCCTACCTTGATGGCCACTGTGGACTGGCTGTCCACTTTTCACAAGTACGCTCTGCAGGCCCCTCATAGTGGTCATATCGACCTCGTTCACAAGCTTCATGCACCGTTTCATCTGCCGCAAGTGTGACTTCCCTTCCCACCCTCGCAACGGTCACCCAGCCTCCGGCGTACCGTCAATGGTGAAGCTCCCCCCGCAACCTCCAGCCTCTTGAACCACTCAAAACGCCAGAGGGCGAAGCACAGCGGCGCCGGAACCCGCTGGACTCGCCGTCCACGGAACCAAAGAGATTCGCGCGGGCGGGGAAGGGGCGGCACGGGGAACGGTTCCCTGCCGTGTCTTAACAATATAATCAATCATGACGGGGGCCAACGCCATCGCGTTTGTTGCACAGAGACCGCTCTGGCCAAGGCGGGATGGTCGATCTGGACCACAGCCGTGAAACCCCTCACCCCGCCCCCAAAAACGCGATACTTAGCTTTTAGTTGATATAGGAACGTTAATGAACGGGGGTTGATCGGCCCAATTCCAGGCCGACCATCGCGGGACCCAGACGTCCAGATCGGCCGCCCTCGCTCGCGGGACGAGCTCTTGGCCGCACAAGCGATGATCTCTCAATCAGGGCTGAGGCCTCTCATTCGATGTCCGTGGCGGGATTTATGACGACTGCCACCCCTCTTACACGGCACGGGAAGACAAGGATGGCCCCTCGATTTGTCCAAGAGTATTGATGTCCTTAACATGGTTTCAGCCCGTCGTCCACGAATAGCCACGGCGGAACGCCCGCGATTCGCTGCCGTCTTATGCGTTCATGCTTGGGCTGGCCAACCGGGCGCTTTGGGGGCCGAGAGCCAGGTGGCTTGGGCTTGAGGGTCGGCGTCCTTAGGCGGGAGGATGCACACCGGGCTATTCTCGTGATTTCCCACGTTTCGAGCGGGATGGTGCGGGCACGCAGCTTGGATTTGGGGGTGCTACTTGGTGGCCAGTCTATACCCCGGATGACGGCTCGTATCCCGCTTTGCAGAGTCCGAATGACGAAAGTAGGAAGCGTTGGTTCCGAATCAGCCATCTGCTCCGCTCGAACCCGCCCCGGGTCCGCGATCCTACAAGCAAGGATACCATACGAAAGGAGGTATCTCCAAGTATTCCTAAGCCTCGGATTGCCTAGAAACGACAGTCGAGGTACAAGCACGGCCCCGTCCTCCCGAGATCTGGCTCTGCCGAAACGCGTCCTTGGCAAAAGGCCCCTCCCGCTCCGCGCCGAACCAAGATCCCTGATCCGGCCCTCGATGCCCGGGTCAGGACCAGGGGGCATTCATTAGTGCGCGACATCCCCCTCTTTGATCCGAGATGACGGGGTCGGGCGTGCCTCTGAATTTTGGATTAAGGATCATGCTTAGGGGTCCACTTCTTTTACCTCGCTTCGAGGGGCCGAGTGAGACTTCACGAGATAGTTGGTTGATGTCGGAGAAGCAGTTTTGTTCATTCTGGTTACCACTGGTTTCACACTTCGGACGAGGCGTGATCGAGGCCACGGAATTTCTTGGTTGGTCCTCGGCGAGCAACCTGATCCCCGCAGCCGAGAGAGAGGCGTCCGGTGGCTGCCTTGTCACCCCGTAGGGCCCAGTAGCTGGGCTCTACCTAACTTACACTTGTCGTTCCATATGTTGACGCGTCTAGGCCGAAGATCTGCCCGTATTGGTGCCTAAGCGCCTCCATATTCCCTCTAGCATCATGCCCACAGAAACGCAGGTCTCAGTCAGGCACAGAAGCCCTTCACCGTTGGCTATCCTATCCGGTGTCTCTCGCATTTGGTCTTAGATTGCTTAGTGGCGAGAGAGACAGGTCGCTGAGCCTCGTATCGGAAGCTGCTCTGTGTTCCCCGGGCCCCACCCTGACGGGGTGCCTCGATCACAGACTCGAGAGCTCTCCCTTGCTGCTGGGAACATGCGCTGACCATGTGGGTGCGACTCGATCTGGGGCCTGGGCGAATGGAGGTCGCCCGAGGAGTTGGCCGATCGCGGTATCACCCGCGCCTCTCGGGCGACTTACTTTGCCGACGGGAGATACTCCGAGTGTGACGGACACGACTTGTTGTAGTAGAGTTCCAGGAGAGACAGGGCGTTTCTCTCGTTTCGAAGGAAACCATGGCATTGCTTCTTTCTTTCAACCAGGAAGCTCTACCTCGGCTACCAGCTTGAGCTCCCGAGCTCCAGCTTAAGCTTCCAAGCCACCCTGCCGCATCTGTCTCAGAATCTGAGGCTGGGCGGCGGGGGGAAAGGGCGTTGGCCGGTGAGAATGTATCTCGCTCGACCCTAACTAGCAAGAAGGCGAACTGTTTGCCCATTCGTCCACGGGAGTCACGCGGGGGCGAGTAAGGGCGAGACACAGAGGGGAAGCACAGCGTAAGGCAGGCCGGGATCTAGGTTGCCTTGTACGGTACTGGAATGTGGGCTCGTGTATCTGTGCTGGACACAGCTCGTATTATGCGGATGCGGAGACGTTTAACACGAGGTTTGCCCTTACCTGTGTATATCGAGAGCACGTCCAAAGGACGAGAGCTCCGACGTTCGAAATCCAAGTATCCGAGCCGAATCCCTCGCGTGCGCGAACCGGTGCCACCAACCGGCACGTTCCCGACGGCCGCATCCCAAACAGAGCAAGGCAGATACTTCGGACCCGGACACCCGGGGGTCTCACACGCGGGCGCCCGCCTCCAAGCACCTAACCGCATTCCCCATGACGTGATGCCTATGTCCACGCCCTCTCCCCGTCGTATGCCGACTTGGCCGGTTACATCTGTGAGGTTTGGCTCGTAGCTTTCCTGGTGGGAGTTAGAAGAATGGTCTTCGTGCCCTGGCATTTGTCATTGACCCATCTTTGGGCCGGGAACTGCTCGGGCCCCACAGAAAGTTTACTTGTACGCACTTGTAGAGTGAGATCGAGAGTTCCCCCGGCTGTTGTGGTAAGCTTTTTGTTAGTACCAGGCGCCACCGAACGATAACGTTCGGTCCTGACTCGTCAGTAGCCAGATTGAGAAGGAGTCCTTGCTCATGCACACCCACAGCTCTAACCAGTGATTATACAGGGGGCGTGAGCCCATAACGCAATCAGCACGCGACAGGCCATCGCTGGCCGCTTCCTTGCTGGAAAGACTGTAGAGTTGACCACCGTTCCATTCCGTGGCCCACCTCGGCTCCAGGTGTCTAGGGGATCCGCAAATGCAAGGGAACGCGGATCTGGAAGCTCCCCCCCGGCGAATGGAAGTTCCCTTCAAACGCTCGGGATCCAACGCAGGGAGATAAAGCTTGATTATCTTCCGGGCTATTATTATGCAATGGAGAAGGTGGGACGAGGCCCGCGGTTGGTGGGAGCGTGTTTCATCCGGAGGGGGGGAGCCACTTTGCCTACGTGGAGGCCTCTCAAACGAACAGACAACTGATTAGGCCCATTGGTATTATCGCGAAAGGGAGATATGGGGCGTCGTCAGCTTCTGGAAGTCGTGGAATTGTGGAGAATTGCGCTGGTTCTGGTTCGTGTGTTTGGGGCGTTTCGATGTTAGTGTGCTTTATGCCTCGGCGCCCAAACAATAGCAGGATGCATCCGCGGGTCCCCACAGTCCGTGGAACAGGTCTGGGAAAAACATCCCTGCTGGGCCTGCTTTCTCTGGAACTCCTGCGAACGGGCGTGTTGGGGAACCACGGTGTTTGTGGCAGGGACTACGTGGGCTGAATGCCTCAATCTCGGGCTCGCCGTCGTATCAACTTGACAACCCGAACCAGAAGACAAGATTTCCGACGAGCCAGTCGCGGACCGTCCCGACCCCTGTAACTCCCAGCTTCAAGAAATATCCTGCATGACTCGTCCACCAAAGACAGAAATGAAACAAAGCCCCCATCTTCCTAAATTAGAAAATGTCCCAATCCTGACGTGGGCGAACGCGACTCGTCAAGGGGGATGAAAAATTTCTTTTCCCGGCTGTTTCTCTTCTCTGGTTCGCCGAATCAGGAAGCGGATAAGTTGTTTCGCAACAAATGGGGCCCTTCCGGAATCCCGCCGGATTGGTCGGCGCCGGGGTGCAAGTGGGGCCCCGGGGGACCCGCCCGTCGGGGCCCAACTGCCGGAGCGGAGCGGGCTCCACGCTCGGGTTTCGTAGGGTTGGGAGAAATGGCGGAAGGAAAAACTTGGAGGGGGTTTATTGGTGGGTAGTTGGGAATATTTTCGCTAAGCGGACTGGCGTGTGTTGGCGGAAGGAGTCGGGTGGGCCTGCTCGACAGCGGGACGGTACGGGTCGGTGAGTCGGTGGATGAGCTTTGGCTCGTGGGCCTGTGTGGGCGAGACACGTCGTCTGGGCCCACCGGACTTATGAGGGCGCAGGGGAAGGGCCGGTGTGGACGAGTTTGTCGAGCTCGACATGTCCGTCCTGCTCAGCAACAACTCCACTCCCTGCGAATACGTTTGGGTCACTCTCACCGATGTCAGGGTCCCTTACAAGACGTCTCGGTGTCTACAGACACACCACCGGAATGGCAAGGGAGGACCCGCTCGGCTCCCGTTACCCAACAGAGACAAGGGCGTGAACCGAAAATATCCTGTCTCCCGAGGAGTCATATCAAACCCGACCCTGGAATGGTGGATGTTGACATGGTCGAGAGACACGTATATGACATCGTGGAATTGTGCCTCTGTGTTCACCAGTGCGCTAGACCTAAAACATGGCACCTTAAGTCTCTCGAATACAGTCGACTCCGCGATTAGTTGGCTGCGGATCCGGAGACTAGAGAGTGGATGATGAAGGAAATATCCCTGGGCCCAAGCCCCTTCTCTCCCCAGTAATAGACGTACTAAGTAGTCTTGCACCATCAGCCCACTTCCAAAGGAGCTCTCCTGGTAAAACCATCTCTTATCTCGACCGGGATGTATGAATGACTAGAAAGAGCTGCAGGTGGCGGCTGTTAGATCAAGGAGCTTTTGTAAGAAGCTTTTGTAGGACGCCCTCCGTTAGATTTCGCCGTAGAAGTCATGATGAGAAAGGCGGGGGAGACAGCGATTTCCGGCTGTGACTAGGACTCGACCACACCAGCAGTCCACCGAGTTAGGGGGCATCGCGAAAGCTTATAGCAATCTCTGTATGTATGTCTGATCTATCGTCAACACCGCTCTCTCTGTTCGGAGAGGCATCTCCAAAGCCGTCTCTGTAGAGCAACCGTTGACACATATCTGGTCAAAAATCGCTAACCCCTCTATCTAGTCTTCCTAGGACTCCAACCTCGCGGAAGTGCTTTGACTGCCGTTTATAATCCGCGGTTGAAACCCAGCTCGGGACAAAGAAGGACCCCTACGCACTCGGCAGCATTGGCCGAGCTGGAGGAGACCCGTGGTACTCTGCGATGGGCAGAAGGAGATATGGTGAGTAGCATCGCCTCCTATGTCGTCTGGTGCTGGCGGCTTATTCAAGGTAGTAGTTGTGGCGATGCTGGATGCCCCAAGCCTCGAGCCCGTGTTTGGAAAACACATTAGGAGCCATGAAGTCCTTACGCACTCGAGACAGCATGGCCCAGCTCAAGGCGCGTTATAGTTCTCCGCAGCAGCTAGAGGAACATGTGATAAGTGCATTCATGCCTAATCTTATTCGGACGGGATCCTTATTCAAGATCATTGTCGAGGTGTTGATAATCCCTAGGGTCACTCCTCTTGCTACTCCTTCGTGCAAGATCCCTTACCCGCTGCTGACTGCTGGGGACCCACGAACCCTCATACCACGAGGGATGGTAAAGAGAAGCACGTCCAAATTGTTTTATCCTGTTTATTCATAGTAATAGGGTATCTATCATCGCCACTTTTAACAAACAACTCATTAACGAACACAAAGTTCCCTGCCCTCCCTATTTTTGTTGGCCCTGGATGGTTCCCTCCCCCTCATAGTGTGATTCTGAACATAAAAAAGAAAACTCCTTGGGTGACAATCTGCGTTGGTATATCCTCCAACCCCGGGGTAACAAGACAATAGAGATGAGACGGTGTAAGCAAGGGGTAATAAATAGCGGGATGCAAACGACGAGTAACGCTATGTGAGATGCGCAGGTTCGGATTGAGGGATCCCACCGCAACCTACCCATATGCCAGAGGGGTAGAAGATCAGTGCAAACGTGAGTACTAGAAACAAACCTAGTACACGCTCCCCCTCACGCTCTTCTCCTCCTTCTCAATCCTCGCCAGCTCCTCCGGCGACGCCGCCCTCGACCCGTCCTCGCTATTGTCAAAGCTGCAGTCTCCAAGCCTATGCGCCTTTGCCCCGCGGCCCATCCCGCTCTCGTCGAGATACTTGACCTTGGGCGGCCCGCTCTCTGCCCCCTCCACCTCCTCCTTCTCGCCCCTCGCTTCCCGCCCGATCTCACGCTTCCGGCTCGCCTCGTCGGCTGACAACTCCTCATCGTCGCTCCCACTCAGCGATGCGTGGCCCGAGTACGTGCCCCCGCCGTCGCGGCCGATGTGCAGATGCGGCGACGCGAGGCTGCGCAGGCGGTCCTCGGCCGAGATGAAGGACGGCGTGCCGTCGGGGGAGGAGTAGTCGTCGATGTCCCGGGAGCGGGTGACGTCTATCTGCGGCGCTGTGTCCGTCACCGTCGTGCGCTGCTTTCGCCGCGTGACGAGCGTAAGGACTTCGCCGTTGGCGTGCTCGTCGGTTTGCCGCAGAGTCTCGAGGTCCTCGCGCTTCTTGTACTCTCGCCGGTGGTTGCATCCGTTCGGGCACCCGCCCCAGCGGCGGAGGGAGACGAAGGTCTTTGAGCGCGAGAGTTTCTCGCCGTTCTTGTTGGGGGTGCCATTGGTGCCGTTGGTGCCGTTGGTGCTGTTAGCACCCTCGAGCTCCTGGCGCTCGCGGCGAAGCTCAGACCAGGTGCGGAGCTGGTTCTCGAGGATGTACTTGCCAGTTTCCTCGTCCTTGCGCATGATGAGGAACTCGCAGTGGTTGATGTTGCGGAGGTCCTCAAAGTATTCTACCGTGAAGTGGTACCACTTCATGAGGAAGACGCGGGACATGAGGCCGTGTGTAACTGTTCACGTAGTATTAGTATCTTGTGATTTCCCTCTGAACCTTTTCCTTGTGACATGCAACCAGAAGGGACATGACAGCTTGTTGGGGTACGCAACCTACCGAGCACGCACACGTCCGCAAAGTCATCCTCGCCAAACTGCCTCCACAACGACTCGTTGAACCCGCTCACGCGGTCATACGCGTCCGCGGCGCTCTCCCCGTTGGGGATTCGGTAGAAGAAGTGGCCGTAGTCGGCCCTCTCCTGCCACATGCGCTCCATCTCAGCCCCGCACGGCTGGAAGTTGCCAAAGTCCTGCTCGCGCAGCCGCGGCTCCTCGTACACCTTGATGTCCTCGCGCCGGAAGGGCGACGGCCCGCCGCCGCCCTCGTCGTCTTCGTCCGTGGAGGTGAGGGTCTCGAGGATGCCTTCGGTGGTCTCGCGCGTGCGACGGTAGGGGGAGGTGAAGAAGTGGAGACGATCGGTAGGCCGGAGCATGGCGCGGAGGCGGCGGCCGGCGTCATGGGCTTGGTTCCAGCCGAGGGGGGTGAGCTTTACGCGGTGGTCGGGGATGGTCTGGTGGATTTCGCGGTTTTCTGGGGGGAGTTAGCGGTGTCGGTCGGCGTAGTCACGGAGCACTTCGGCAGGTCAAGTCTATAGGTACGAACGAGGCAAGGAACCGGGGAGTCATACTGTTGCCTTCCGACTGGGCGTGCCTGACGACGATGATGAGCCTTGGTTTTGCCATGGTTGCGAGGCTCTGGGCTAGGTATAGAAGAAAAAGTATTCAAGGATCGCTAGGGACGTTAAAGGAGGAGTCGATTGACTTTGATCGCTCCAGGGGCGCCGCGTTCGGTGACCGAATTAGGAGCTTTAGCGTGGGCGCCGGGCGAGGTTAAAATACAGTTCCGAAGAGCCGCGGAAAAGCTTTCTCGCTCGGGGCACCGGGCACCGGGAAAGGACTATTAATAGGGCGGGGCAACGAGATGGGATGAAACCGGGACCCTTCAGAAGATCTGCTCGTTCCGTTCTATTTTTGAAGGGCGAATTGGGCTGTGTTTGTCAGAGGTTCCGGTTTGTTTGTTGCCTGTGCATGAAGATTGGGAAGAACGACAGAATGTTTTTCGCTTTCTGGTAGGGATTTGCTTTTTGGTGCGACGGTGGGGGGCAGGAAGGAAGGGGGGATGTTGAGATGTTGGTTGCCGGCGGAAAGCTGCATTGGGGGGAAGAGGGCCTCTCGAGGAGGGGTGAAACGATGGTGTGGATTTGGGGATGGGAATTATATGGGCCCCTTTTCACTCCTGCCCCGCGATGACAACACCTCCCAGACACGCCATATCAGGTTCGAGGCCTTGCCAGGTTGTGTATGCCTGTTCGAGCCCAAGAAAGATACTATGTAAATGTCCATACGAGCTATGATTTCGTAGGCAGCAGAGTGTATCTCAAAAGGCCCTGAGGCCTTAACACCCCGGTTCCGCGCAAGATCGCCACCGCGTGGGCATTTCATGTCATGACCAATCCTTGCCCCCTGCCTCATCATCCGACAGCTGAGTCACAGGGTCCATGGCCCCTGGATCGTTCTATTTGCAGGCAGTATCGACTGAGGGCGTCTCAGCGGCAGGCCGGTCCAATAACAACGCCCTTTAATAATGGGCCGAGGGCCGTTCATCGGGTCGTCCTTTGGAAAAGCTGGGTTCTGAATGGGAATGTGGATTGAGGGGGTACCCGGTTGGGCAGGGTCAAATTCAGACACCCTGGTTGGTCCGGCGGAGGTGGAACGGGGGATGTTCCACAGGGACGTGGCACTGGCAAACTGCGTGGTGCACGCGCTGTTGGGGAATCACCAGGAACGGTGAGGGGCCGTCCTGTGGGAGTGGGGGCCAATCGCATGCTGTTTTGGGCTTGGACAAGACATTTGCTGGCACCTGCAGCACAGCTGGGAGTGCTCTTGGCCGCTAAATTTAGGCTGGCGCCCTAGAGCGGCAGTTCCATTGGCCAGTGGGCCTTCCCACCTGCGCAACGAGCACCTTCACGTTTGGTCGCGATTGCGATCCTTACCTTCGTCAGCCTTCCCACGTGCAAGGCTCTACGCCATCTTTCACGTCGCATCATCCGAGGCGCCATAACGAAGCCTCCAAAGGACGACCTATCAAGCCAGCACAAATCGCGTTGCAGCAACTCTATCTCCACCTATCATCATCCCGACAGTCTCTACCACTCGATCGCAGACAACACCGACTCCCATCACGAGGACCACTGCCAAAATGTCCGGCACAGGTCCCGAGTCGATCCCCACCTCTGCCGACCCGCGGTCCCACCGCCCTACCAAACGCCGCGCTCTGTCCCCAACCTCTACCCAAGCCGCTACCCTCTCCCACCTCTTCTCCCGGCCCGACCAATACATCCGCACCTCCCCTCCGCCCCCCAAGCGGGCCCCCCTCCCCCCTGACATCGTCACCAACGTCCAGGGCTCCAGCGCGGGCGCGGGAAGCGGCGAGTTCCACGTATACAAAGCCGCACGGCGGCGTGAGAGGGAGAGGCTGAGGATCATGGAGGAAGAGAGCAAGGCGGAGAAGGAAGGGGAGGAGTTCGAGAGGGAGAGGAGGGAGAGGATGGAGAGGGATGAGGAGAGGACCAGGAAGAATAGGGAGAAGAGAGAGAAGATGAGGGCGAGGAAGGCGAAGGCGAAGAAGGGGGGTGGTGGTGGGAAGAAGGAGGGCGTTGCAGACGTAAAGCTAAAGCCTGCTGAGGAAGGTGGAAGGGAGGCGAATGCTAAGGCCGAGGTGGACGCTCGGCTGTCGGGTACTGGTGCCGATGTGGATGCGACAGGGGGCGCGGAGGGTGAGGCGGAGGGCCTCGTCATCCACGATGAGGACTGAGAGACGCGCCTCTCCACCCATTGTCCATTTTGTATCACCACTACTACAATACTATCAACACCAACACTTGGATCATCGATATCTGTTATCGAGGCTCGGGAATGTAGACCACTCCATAATACTCAGTTCACTTTTATCTACCTGGTCTACCTGGACATTGGAGTCAACCCACGGAGGGTATCTGAACAAATATTACCCGTCTCCCTCGCTCCTCTCAGCCTAATCATGCCCATCCTACTCCTCACCTCCGCCGGACGGGGCGCCGGGCATCTGCGCCTTCTTGGCACTGCAGATGTCGTCCACCCTCAGGAGTAGACATGCGGCCTGCCATTCGTTAGTTTTTTCCATCTAATAGCATAGCAAAAATACAAATGAAAACAAGAAAAGCCAGACGGTTTCACGCGACACTGCCCAAAGCGCAAGAAAGTGACACATACCTCGACCGCCGTCTTCAGAGACTGCAGCTTGATGGCCTCAGGCTCCCACACCTTGTACTCCTTCATATCCACGATCGTCCCCTGGTCCCCGTCGATGCCCCACGAGTGCTCGCCCTCAGCGTGCTTCGCCCGCAGGTCCGTCAGCACCCTCACGGGGCTGCGGCCCGCGTTCTGGATCAGCGTCCGTGGGATCACCTCCAGCGCCTCCGCCACCGCCCTGTACGGCCACTGCGCCACACCCTCGATGCTCTTGGCCTTCTCCTTGAGCCGCACCGAGATGGCCATCTCTGTCGCGCCGCCGCCGGGCGACAGCCGCGGGTGGAAGAAGACGTTGCGCGCCACGCCCATGGCGTCGTGCAAGTTGCGCTCGATCTCGTTGAGCACGTCCTTCGATGGCCCCCGCAGGAGGATTGTGCAGGCCTTGGGGTTCTTGCACTTGGTGAGGAAGGTGAAGTACTCGTCGCCGATCTTCTCGATCTCGAAGAGGCCGCACTGCGTGCCGACATCGGACTCCTGGATGTCCTCGACGCGATTGACGATGGTGGCGCCCGTGGCGCGGGCGATTCGGTTGTTATCCGTCTTTCGGACGCGGCGGAGGGCCGTGATATTAGCCTTGACGAAGTAGTGCTGCGCGAGATCTGTGGTCCATGTGTGAGACTTATGCTCGGGGCTGCTGCGTTCGTGGACGTAGACTTACCTGATACACCCTTCTCCGTGATGACGAGATCCGGCTTCAGAGCTATGATAGAGTCGCACATGGCCTTCACCTGCTCCTCCTCAATCTGCAGGATGCGATTCCAGTCCTCCTCCTTCGAGATCTCAATGTTGGTCTGCGACTCTCCCTTCTTGTATTCTAGCGGGCAGTCCAGCAGCACGACCCTCGGGTTCTCTATCCGCCTCCTCATCTTAGGGTGCGTGATGTCCTTGTTGAGCATGACGCCGTCCAGCACCTTGCTGTCCTCGATCTCGCCGCCGGGTACCTTCTCCACGCGGGCGTACCGCTTGATGTCGACCTCCTTCTTGCCGTCACCCGCGTCCCACGCCACCGTCCGCACGGCGGTCAGCGCCAGGTTGCACATGAGCTTCGACCACCTCGAGACGAACTTGGTGCCGATCGACGCGTTGATGAGGCCGTACATCTCTCTGTCGTTGTCGATGTCGATGGGGAGCGAGATGTCGTCGACGATATCTAGGGCGTCCTTCAGCGCTCTCTTGAAGGCCTGGATGATCACGACGGGGTGGATATTGCGCTCGAGTTCGGGGAGGGCCATCGCCAGGATCTCGCCGGCTATTCGCAGTCAGTATTGGTTCCTCGTTTAGTCCTAATACGCAGGTGGCGTCGTGTGTATACCAAGGATGATAACTGTCGTCGTCCCATCTCCCACCTCCTCGTCTTGCGTCCGGCTCAGCTCGATCATACTCTTGGCGGCCGGGTGGGACACCTCGATCTCTCGGAGGATGGCGTGGCCGTCGTTGGTGAGGACAATGCCACCCATGGGGTCGAGCAGCATCTTCAGCATGGCCTTGGGTCCAAGGCACGAGCGGATGATGTCGGAGACGCTGCGGGGTGTTAGCCTGGGGAAGAACTGAAACTCGAGCGGGGGGGCGCGTACATCTTGGCGGCGGTGATGTTAGACATCTGCGCCTTGCGGCCAGTCTGCCTCTCGCCATTCTGGCCGGTGTCTGTGCCCGCGTCAGCAACTCGTGTCCCGCCTACTAGAGCTGGGCGAGCCAAGGTGGGGCGGTCAGGGCGCCGTTGAAGGGTCGGGACGCACTCATTACTACCACAGGGGCCTGCATGATGGGCGGTCCTGACGGCGATGTCGATTACTATGTGTTCGGGGAGGTTTGGAAGAGGTCGGCTGTCGCTGCTAGGGTGCGGGGCGACAATGCTGGGAGCTGGGCAAGGCAACCGGAATCGTCGACCTTCCAAAAAATTCAGTGACGAGGGGCACTTTGCCAAGACTCCGCACCCTGGAGCTTCCCCGGTAAATTATTTATCCGACTCCGCGATGCAGGCACCAATTGAATTGTTTCTCCTGGGGCAGCTCTAGAAGGTCGCCGACGTCACATTCCACTATGGTCACAGGATATATCGTGAGTTCGAGTAAGAAAGATAGGTCCGGTGGCACAAGGCTCAACATTTGCTGCAGAGAGTTTCATCCCTTACACGAACATGCCAGGACACATTCCACCCTATTTACCCAAGAAAATCCCAAGGCGAAGAAATATCACCAAACAACATTATGGCACTGAAATATATATGCCACTAATACTACACCCAGCCCACTCCCTTTATCTCTTCCTCCTCTCACTCTCCCTCTCCTTCCTCCCTCTCTACTCTCATGCAAACCAAGAACCACGCAGTATTAGAAGCAAAAAAAGAACAAACCCCCATGCAAAAATCCCCAACACCCCAAGTTCCCCAAACCCAACAAAAAGAGGAATCCTAATATCAAACACCCAACCATGTATCCGTATCAGCGAATGTCATTAACCCCACCCCCTTTTCGTAGCCTTCCCCCAAAACTCAAAACTACCTCCGCCCACAGACAAAAAATAACAAAAGAAGAAAAAGGAGTGTCCTCGCCAGCTTGGTTTTCATCGCCTCCAGAAACGCCTAAGAAAGACATGCCTCCCCGCGAAATGCTAAACCAAACCCCTGCCTTGACACCTTCAGTCCTTGAAGAACTTAGACATGGCCCTGCTCAGGTCGATAAAGTCCACTGGCTTCGTCACGTAGTCGCTGAATCCGGCGTTTACGCACTTCTCCTGTACGTCCGACATGACGTTGGCCGAGAGCGCAATGATGGGCATCCGCTCGGTAACGTTGTTCTCTTTCTCCCACGCCCGGATCTCCTGGCAGGCGTGGTACCCATCCTTGCGAGGCATGTGGAGGTCGCACTTCGCCTTTTAGCAAGTGTCCACCTTATGAAAGCACTAGAAAGGCCCAAACTTACCAGAACGAGAGAATAATATCCGTACGGCTTCGAGAACATCATGTCCGTGCAGTCCACCCCATCAACGGCGATGTCAACACCCACCCCCACCTTGGTGAGGTACTTCGTGAGCACCTTCTGGTTGACAGGGTTGTCCTCCACCAGCAGCACCTTGTACCCCTTGTTCCCCATGCGCTTCACAATCTCAAGGTAGCTAGCCTTCTGGCTCTCGACCATCCGCTGCGCCGTCGACCGGTTGCGGTCGATGCTCAGGTCCTGCACCCGGTCTGGGTCGAAGATCGCCGCGAATCGCGACGGCTTGACCGGTTTGTATACGAACGAAACCTCCGGTGACGAGAGCATCTGCTCGTACTCCGTTCCTGACGCGAGCTTCAGAACCTGCTGCCGCTGTACTGTGTCTGACAACACCAGGATGCTGATGCGCTGCTCGACCACGAGCTTCGTCGTCTGCTCCACCAGCGAGATGATCGCCTCCGCCGTCGGCAGGTTGAGCACTACGTGCGTGAACCGGGGGCCGTTATCGGCGCTCAGCAGCTTCCGGGCCTCTTCCGCCGAGTCCAGTGCCGTGATCTGATACGGTACGTCTTTAGGGATTGTCGTGGCAATATGCTGGCTTGTAGCCTCCCTGCTGTGCGTCTGTGGGCAGACGATGAGGATCGAGTACCGGACGGGGCGGGAGTCCGACGACGTCCCGGGCGGGGTCCGGTCGCGGGGCATCGTCAGCGTGACCTGGGATATGTCATGGCCGGTCGCCTTGGCTGCCTCACTGAACCGGGCAAGACCCATGTTGACAGACGGCGCCGAAGACCGTTCTGTTATTGACGAGCGCCCGGATTCGACCGAGGAGAGGTTGGAGCTACCACTAGACTGCGGATCAGACGACGTGAACTCCGATTCCATCTCATGACCGATCTGAGATGACGCACGTGACCGCCTCGGCCTAGTAGGGATCGTGGGCATCGGAGAGACTGTGTCCATGCATAGAGCTTCCTTTGCCTTGTCCGCCAGAGCTGGTGGAGATTTCGGCTGGACGTCGGGATGGTCATCCGTTGTTGGCAGACCGAACTTGGCTGTGAACGTAAACGTAGATCCCTCTCCGGGAACTGCCGTTCCGTTCATCTGCCCACCATGGAGCTCGACGAGCTGCCTGGAGATCACAAGACCAAGTCCGCTCCCTCCGTGCTGACGGGTGCTGCTCCCGTCGATTTGGCTGAAGGGCTTGAAAATGAGCTCGGCTTCTTCCTTGGTGAAACCCCTGCCCGTGTCGATAATGGCAAACTCAAGCATGATCTCGCTGGATGAGAGGCTTGACGAACCCGGTCCTCGGTACACCTTGCACCGGCTAAACACTTCGCCCTCCGCCGTGAACTTGATGGCGTTTCCAATGACATTGAGAAGGACCTGGCGAATCCTGATCTTGTCACCCTTGACTAGAGCCGGAACGTCCTCGTCGACAATGTAATTGAGCTCCAAACGCTTCGCAATCGCCATGGTAGATACCAGCTCATTAACATCCTCGATCAGCGCCCGCGTGTGGAACCACTCGAACTTAAGCTTCATCATGCCCGCGGCAACCTTGGAGAGATCCAGGATGTCGTTGATGATCATGAGGAGGCTATTGGCGCTGGTCTGGATGGTGTTGGTGTGGTCCCTCTGCTCCTCGTTGAGCTCAGTATCCTGCAGGAAGCTGACCATGCCGGATATACCGATGAGTGGCGTACGAATCTCGTGAGACATGTTGCTTAGGAATCTGCTCTTCGAGTCCATGGCCTCCTTCAACTTAGCCTCGAGCAGCTTGTGGTCGTTGATGTCGGTGGCTGAGCCAAAGTAGGAACTCTTTCCGGCACCAAAGTCCACGTTGTCGATCTCAACGCACCGGACCAGGTGCCACCGATACTCGCCGGACTTCGACCGCAGTCGCACCTCAGTCGTATAGGAAATACGACCGTTGCTGTCCCGGCTCACCTTGATGATGCCCTGATTCGCGAGATCTGCCAGATCGGCGATGGCCCGCTGATAGTCGGACTTGCCATCGGCAGATGGACGTGGCTCATATGCACCGTCTTTGGGGGTTGTAGCAGTCACGCCCTTGGGTAGGTCCAGGATATTGGGCCCGTTACCATGGAGCACCGGGAGCTCCTGGGATGGGGCAGTCTTCTGTTCAGGACTCTTCCTGGGGGAGCGTGGACGTAGGGCAGGATCGAGGGGAATGCGGCACCGTGCTAGGTCATCTGGGTGGACGTAGTCCATGAACCCTAGTCCCAAGCTGTCCTCCAACGTCTGACCTGTATACGAAAGCCATTGGTCGTTTGCAGACGTGATACCCTCGGTGTGTGTCGCAGTGAAGATGATCTGTGGGATGAAGTTCGCCAGCAACTTATGCTTCTCCTCGGACTCTTCGAGCTGCTCCTGCCGTGCCGCCTTGATCTCCGCTATGTGCTGGTCGTGTATATCCATGTATGAACCGAGAAAATGGTGGATTACACCTCGCTTGTCTCGGGAGGCAACAGCTCGGGCGTAGAACCAACGATACACTCCGTCAAATCGTCGGATACGGACAGTTCGGGAGAACTGTTCACCAGTGCGCAAGCAGTTGCTCCACTCCTTGAGATATCCTTCCCGGTCTTCCACATGGATGCTGCCCCATGGATCCCGGATGAGATCGCTAACACTCGACCCCCTGTAAGAGAGATACCGACTGCTAACCCAGACCACTTCGCCGGTCTGGGGCAGAGCAACAAAGACGTGTGCTGGGAGTGAATCTAAAATCAGACCCTTCAGCCTGTCAGACGGCGGGGGCATGTCGACGGCACTCGGAGGGCTGGCCATCATCGATCCACCTCTCGGGGGAAGCGAGGGCCGTAATGATACGGTAGAGCTCGGCGGTAGGGACGGGAATGTTGTTGCGAAGTCGGCCCCATACGTATGCAACATCGTGTGCCTGTGCTTAAGAGGTCTTTTAGCGCCAATGGCCTCTGCTCTCAGCGACGAATCCGGCATTAATGATTGCCCAGTAGCCTCGGTATCTGCATCGTTCGCAGGTTCGGAGGCAGGCGTGCGGCTGCCTTCTCGGGTCATGTTGGAATCTTGAAGAGACGCCATCTGAATCGGATCGTCGGACGCTTTGCGCTGGTCGGTGGTGTTCTTCATCTCCAACCCCTCCGGTGGCAGCGAATTTGTTAACGAGTATCCTCTTGTCCTTCGCTTCTCCGACGACCTGGCTTCCCTAACGGACTTCCCGCGGCGACCCAACTCACCCCGAGGAGTGTGTGGCCTATGCATAGCACTGAAATAGCCATCCTCTGATGTCGGCAGAGGGCTCGTGGGGAACCTATCCGACCTTTCGGCCAGGACGCCCAGATTCTGTTGTTCCGCAAGCCCAGGTGTAGGGTTGGGTGAACAGACAACACTTCTCGAGAAACCCGAGTACTCACTAAGACTGGTCATACTACCCGCCAACGAGCCCTGGGCCGCCAGATCTTCCAAGTTTAGGTGCGCCGTGCCTGTCAAACTTGCTTGACTGGTGACAGGCCGCCCGTCCGAGGTCAATGCCCCGAATCCAGGCGTATGGGGCTTCTTCCTCTGCAGGCCAGAGATTTCAGTTTCCAGTTTAGTGTGATACTGGCAGAGGGCAAAGGTCGTAGCAAGGTGCATCGAAAGCTGATCAAGGGCATGCCGCAGATTCGCCGGATACGGAATGACAGGGCTGAGAATAGAAAGGATAGCGATTGGCGTCGTCTTCAGCTTGCCTTCTGTCGAATGTGAGCGGTTTCCCCATGTCCTGGTCTGATGGTCGTCCGGGAATTTCGGAGAGCCCGCGACAGGGCCCGAGCGGTAAGGGAACCGCGACGGGGATAGCATGATGTGGTTCAAGGGTATATGAAGGACCGAGGAGGAGTTGTCAACCCCAATTGCTTCAGGGGCGGGCATTGAGGAGTAGTCGGCTGGTGCGGCCTCGGGGCTAAAGGAGCTCTCGTCCACAAAGGCATCAGTGAAAAAGGGGTTCTCCTTGGGCTCTGAACGAACAGCTGGAGATGGCGCCGGGGACTGCGACCATGGCGACTGCGGCGCTTGCTCGTATTCCTCATACCTCGGCGATGACGGCCGCCGCAATTCCTCGTCAAACCGAGTCTTTAGCCGCCCTGGTGCCTTATTGTCACGTTCACCGGGGGTCTTTGCGCTGGACTTCCTGCTGGACGACGCGGACCGCGTCAGGTTGGTCTCTTTCTTCGGCTCCTCTCTCGCGGCGTCATTCGAGGTAGTCGTCGACTGTTCGGGCTTTCGCGGATCGAGATACGGATAAGTCCTTGTTAACGTTATCACCTTTCCCCGCTTAAGAGTGCCCGTGATGCTGTCATTGTTCACGAGAGGATCGGCCTCAGCCTCAAGCGGTTGTGCCGCATGAAAGACTCTCGCTTTGGCAGTCCGACGGGGGCGAAGAGCAGCCTCCCACGTAGGTGTGTCTTCGTCCTCGTCCGCTGCAGCAAGCTGCTCGAGCGCCATTTGGTTTAAAACGATGTTGGAAGCACCTTCTTTCTGGGGATCTTCTGATGGGTTAAAGGTCTTGCTTCTGGACGGCATGCCCGGTCTCCGGGGTAGCCCCTCTTGAATCTGGGTCCGATCCTCGAACGACGTGAACGAGTGGCGACTCGAGAGTCCCGGTCGTGAAGGTGGAGATGCAAGGGAAACAGCGGCAGAGGCTAGGGGCGGGTCAGACGGGGCGGCAGAATGGTTAGGGGCCCCCGAATCATTAGTGCTCTCCGCGAGATAACCCATGCTTAGTCCGTCTTCGGGGTGTTCGTTATAAGTAGCCTTCTGACACCACGGCACATTCTCTATATCGGTAGTGTCGCCAGGGACGGACAGGGTGACCCTTTCAGCTTTGAAGGTATTCGTCATGATCTGGACCACGGTTTCCCACCAGTTATCGAGACCAGACTCCGCGGTGAGCATCAGAGACAACTCGAACAGGTTCGGCGTCGGGTATTCGCCAGGCTGGCTCGGATCAGGGGTTGACTGGGCTCCATCGGGACGGAAACTGAAAGTGGCGGGAGAGGCGGCTGACGAGCTGGGCGGCCCGTTCTGGAAGAAGGTATTTGGTGAGTGCGAAGATGCCAGGGGAGACCTTGACGGAAGATGTATCGAAGTCTGGGGGATGAGGTGGGATGCCATGTTCGCGGACGGCATCCTAGGGAACGGGTACGAGGGCGTTGCAGCGACCTGGCCAGGTGTGGAACCGCCGCGAATCGTCTTTCCAGATTCGGTCGAGGTAGTCGTCAGGCCTGGCATGGGTGAGCTGTCGCTCGGAGCCTCGGTAGCCTCCTCCTCGATCGGCGATACCCTAGTCTTCTTGGACGAAGCCTCTCCGTCTCCTTCTATGGAACTCCTCGCCGACATCTCTCGCATCTCCAAGTCCTTGGCTAGTCGTTTCCTATACTGAGCTAGCTGGGCATGAGCACCACCAATCTCTTCAGGCTCGTCCTCAGGAAGCCTCCCCGCCTCACTGCTCGTTTGATCAAGTGCTACATCTGGTTGTGAGGTGGCACGGGATACGTCATCTCGTGAGTGCGGCTGTTCAGCCCCAGGCAGGCTCTGGCAGGCCGCAGGAGCATCTTGGTAAGGCCCGTCGGCCGGTTTCTGACCGGACCCCGAGGGGTCACGAGCCAGCTGCGACGGCTGGGAACTCGGCGAAGAAGTCATAGTATGGTAGCCGTTCCCATTGCTCATAGTATGTAACGGCGCTCCATTTCGGAACGCGACGGCGAAGGGGTCCGAATCGGCGGGCAACGATCGCGGCTGGTTCGAGGGATTTGGTCTAGGGAGAGAGGCTGACGACTCCTTCTTGTTGACGTTGGCAGGAGGTAGGTTGGATGTTACCATCACCTACTTCGGGAGGGGTTAACATGTAGAGGATTCGTGGCGAGGACGGTCGGGACGGTGAAGGCGGTATTATCGCAGGGGGGAGGAAGTCGGCACTGCAGCATGCGGCGCGGATCGGAAAGTAGCGACCGGATAGAAAGGTCAAAGGTAGAAGGGGTGACCGGGAAGTGGGACGGCGGTTGAGGTCGAGGTCGCTATCACGGCTCCGGCAGCATCGGTGAACAACAACAGAAGAATGCGCTTTTTGGGAAAGGGCAAGGTCAAGGCGGGAAAAGGTTATGGAATGCCAGCAGCGTGTCCAATGCGGCAAGGTGCGGCGTATCTCGGGGTAGAGTGAGGGAACGGGAGCGATATGGGGAACGCAGGCCGTGTCTACCAGGTCGAACTCGCTGGGATCTGGGCCGTTTTCCTCAGCAAGGAAAGTCTGACTAGGCCACACAGTGGAGGGAGTTGCGGTGGGAGGCGTTCGTTGGTTGGCGTCCGTCCGCTCGCGTTCCAGCCCAGCCCCGTTCCGTCAATACCTGTTCCCCTACCCTGAAATCAGACTATGACGTAGCCAAGAGTAAAATTTGCAAGGCACTCGCCCCGTGACTGTTCCCACAGCCGGGCCCACCCACAATTCTCCACCACAGTGCGTGGCCGCCCACTACCGATCGGCGGACAGAGTGCCAGCGGCCAATTAGCGCTGGCGAAGAGTGTCTCGCCCCCGACACCCCCAGCCTCAGCGGCAGACTGAACCGCCCAGTGCACTGTCTGACGACGCAAACAGGCGACCTGATCCCCGTTGGTTGGGCCACGCCAAGCCAACTCTTCCAACAAGCAACGGCCAAGATCCTTTCATGAAACAGCATCGGACACTCTCATTGTTATATTACGACGTGCTGCCCGGCGGATAGGCCAGCCTGGCAATTACCGAAGTCCCGGAATTGCTGGAGGAATCCAAAAGACCAGGCGCTCCCAAACTCCGCGAAACACAGGCTCCTTATCATTCTTCTCTACCAAATCGGCAGAGAAAGGGGTAACCTCAGCGCGGCCTTTTGCATTCCGTACGGAAGAGTTTTGTGTGGCCCGACCATCCGGATCTCATGACTCTCAGAGCCAAAAGCAAGATTCCGCCCGAGGCGGGTAAATGTCATTTCACTCAAAGCGCCATCACCTCCCGTGCCCTGGGCCGGGCCCCGGCTCCGCCCAACAATGTCTTCCCTCGTTGGGTGGGAGATGCGCATCAGCCGGCGGACATCTGGAATGCGAAAGAATATGCATGTTACACCGATGGTGAAAGCCAAGCTCTTTGGTGTCCGCGGTAAGCAGGGCGTACCGGCGAAACTGCAGCTGCAGGGGAACCAAACGTCGCCGGTGCGACCCATCGGCGACACATATAGGGTCATACAACTGCTCGCCGGCGCGCGCGGCTTGCCAGTGATGATATCAACGACGCCACGTCCGCCCTGGCCTTGATTTCTGTTCGGATCCCCCAGCCAGCCGCGCCCCACCTGCCCCGAAAAGGCAAATTACTCAAACTGCCGGGCCAATTAGGCGGGATATGCCCACCAACCCGTAACTCGAGACCACAAATACTCCTGGCATGCCTGAGCCTATATCATGTGTGGCCTGCAGCGGTGGAGTCTGGGGAACCCGAGAAAAAGGGGATAACGGGATGAAAATAGCAGGTGAAGAACCATAGGGCTGTCCAGGTCACAGTGCCATCCATAATCTACACCCTTGTCCTCGGTGGCCCCTTCGGGAACAAAGGCCGTTGTCTTTCGTTCAATGAGCGGGGGCGAGTATATGCAGACACTTATGACGTCATGTCCATGTGCGACGCCAAACACAAGCCCAAAAAGCCCCCGCAGCCTGGAACGCCACACCCGATTCCTCTGCGGCGGGAATCCTTCGCGGAAAGATCGCATCTGCCGGAATTACGTGCAAGATCCGCCATACGGTTCTAAAATTCCAGAGGCCGCCTTCGTCAACACCGGCCTGGCCACTCGAGCCTGTCGAGCAGGCTGCCTGGAACATCGTCAGACAAGGAAATCCGCATGGGCAGATATACAAGTGCTACCTTGTTATATCATGCCAATTGACCCATGATGGGCGGGACGATTCCCCGCTGGTTTCTGCGAGGGGTCACCGCGTCCTTGGGTCTGCAACCCGGAGGCCGGCCCAATGTGCTGCCCAGTCTTCGCATTGGCCCCTAGTGTCATATCAGGATAGATTGGCCATTTCGACGATGATATCATACCCCAGACTTTAACTCGGCGCCTGAATCTCGCCTCGGTACTACTAACGTGAGGATCGCGGTATTCCAGTGGTATCCCTCAATCGGCTTGGGGATCCCGACTAACAGGGTTGGCTTTGTCGCGCAAGAGCGTCCGACAGCGAGAGCTAATAATCACCTGCTTGCATGGTCGGGGGGAGGCCTGCGCCCCTTCACAGGATACAAACACATACAGGGTAGCAACGAGTCCGAAATATACAAGCCTTGTGTCTCTATCCCGAGGAGCTACCGCCGGTCCTTCAGGCTTATCTGTTCAAGACACTAGATCTTTCCAAACGTTCTATCTGAGTAGCAAGTCCCAACTTTCGGATAACGGCGCTTTAAGTGGGGCCGAATGGGAACTGAGTAGGCTGTCTCTCAATGGTGAGACTTACGATCATTTTCCACCGGCCTTCCCCACACTGAGAACAGCGCCGTGTTATCCTAAGGAGAGACACCTTCCGTGTCAGTATCATATGCCAACAACTCATCACCGCTCCCTATCGTTCCTCCGAACGTCCGAAACCTTTTGAATAACTCGAACGCCCCCGTCGCCACCAATCCTTCCCTTGGGTCAAGTGGCTGCTGCCTCTCGGCACGACGCTAGTGGTGATGCTCCGTATGTCCGAAGCGCAGTTGACGGATACCAACGAACGTGAGGAGGATGCCTCGATACCTCAAGGGTACGTTCTCCGAGCTCATGTCTCCGCTCTATCCTCGAAACTCTTTTCACCATCGGCCACCACGATTTCTCAACACGCCTAACAGTCGCGCTTACGCGCGAGTCAAATACCGGTCGGGATCTAGTTTAACGCTCATTTACTTTAGCGCCCCCTGTTCTGGGCCCGTCAACCGCTAAAACGAAGGACGGCTAGAAAGTCTCTAGCTTATTAGTTCGTTTATCTTCGGTGGGGCGCCGACAGGTGAGCTCCATCGCAAGCCTCATGTCGACATCTCGTCATTCAAGCCACTCCTGGCCAATACTTTCATTAACACGCTCAAGGCAACTTCTGTCAAAGTGCTGA
Source organism: Microascus cirrosus (assembly GCA_030271035.1). Classification (NCBI taxonomy): domain Eukaryota; kingdom Fungi; phylum Ascomycota; class Sordariomycetes; order Microascales; family Microascaceae; genus Microascus; species Microascus cirrosus. The sequence continues at coordinate 17,208 of JAMBUN010000283.1, read as the reverse complement.
AAACCGCTCCTAGTAATTCAGAGAGGTCACCACTAATAATCCAACTAAGCCAAAATCGCTTTCTCGTTCTGGAAACCAAAGACATTATGAGCCATCCAAAACACCCATAAACCGCTTGCACTTCCACCTCCAAACCAGCGTCCAATCAAGCACCGCAAAGCCAGTCTCACGGGGTCGTAACGATCCTTCCGCGACCCCAGGATGCCCCATCATCACTCCGGAGCCCAAGTTTCTTCAGAGATACCTGCGGGATGATGCCAGTGAGGATGCCTGCAGACGCAATAACCACGAAGAGCGTTCTAATCCCTAGAACACCTTGGACATAGTCTGTCCTTGTAGCGCTAATCACCGACGATAGGAGGAGGAGGAGGAGGAGGTATCCGCTCCAGCGGTGATATTTCCACACGCTCTTGGCGTTGTCCACACCCCCATAGACTATAGGGACGGCCCACATCGTGATTCCGACGAGGTACTGCAGGACCAGCACCCCACAGGTAATGACGCCAATGTACGCATGCGCGGAGTGGAAGTGCTCAAGACCGTTGTACTCCTTGTTGTACTCTATGACTGTGATTCCCGCGACAAAAGACAGGAAAGAAATGACGTGGATCATTGCGTGCCATCGCTGCCCCTGGATCTTCTGCTTGTCGAGGTGGGTTGGTTGGAGAACAAGAATGGACTGGATGATGGCGAAGATGCCGACAATCTGGGACAGGGGGTGGCCCGAGACTAGGAGGATGGGGTTCTCGAAGACGGGAACCGCGATAAGTAGGATCAGAGCGATTAGGCCGATCTGGGCGATCCAGGAGCTTCCTGCGGTCACCCCTGTTGTCAGCAATGGGGTTACCGAGAAGAAGTATGTAGGCTAAACCGCTTACCATTGCCAAGATTCCTGATGATCTTTTCGCCGTCACCCTGCCTGGCGAAGTTGGCACCGAGAAGGGGCGACATCTCCCCGGGCGGCTCTTCACGCTCCGTACGTGGTTCCGTAGGGGGTTCTGCTGTCGAGGCCATACTGGGCAGCTGGACCGACCTATCTATACCTTCTAATACGAGCAGCTGCCCTGATTTGGTTCTGGCGAATAGGGATGGGGTTTCGAGCTCTTTTGCCCTCGTCGTTCTCCTGGCCTGAGGTCAGCGTGATATCCGGGACCCGAGCACAACGCACCGGAGCTTACTGAGCCTGGTAAAGGGAATCAAGGGTTCCTGATGATCACTGATATTGGCGCTATTAGAATTCAATGTTGAGACGACCAAGTCAACAAAGGCCCCTCAACTTGGATGATTGTCCTACGATGCCTATGAACGCGGGCCGGGAAATCGTGATGCTTGGTGCTAGAGCTTGGTTGTTCTTGACGCAATTTGAGGGTGTGGTGGGGTAATCGGGGAACAAGGAAGTCCCGATGACCTTTTTCAGCGCTCTTACTGGCCCGCGGCACAGCTAGTAGAGACGCCATCAGGGGCGGAGAACCATGATGATTACTCAGGCGCTGGGTACGTCCTTCCGGATTCGAGATCCCGATTCAGACCGAGGGAGAGTGACAGGCGAATCAACTGTAAGCGAACGGCCGCCTTGGCTGCAAATGCCGGGTTTCTATGAAGGTACATATCACTCGCGAATGTTGTGTGACACGCCTTATACTCTCCCCTGCATGGGTACCCTCCGGTCATTGGAGAACTGCTTATCACGGCGTAGATATCCACTATCCGAATTCGACTTCAATTGCGTTCAAAGGAACCTAGTTACGCCCTGGCCTGAATCCTCTTAGGTAAATAGGGTTCCAATGAAAATGGGGCTAGGATGGCTGCAACTTGCACGAAGGCATTTATAGCCAATCGGGGGCTTGCCCGCCGGCGGAGGGGCGCCGTCATCGGGAGTGGCCGATAATCAAGTTATCGGAGCCGGCCAGGAATGAGGTAACCCGCTGGTGGCCGATAACCAGATGATCCTCTCTTTCTCAGTCTCGTATTCCGCATAAAAGGAATTTGCTCTTGGAGATCTCATAAATTGAGCCTCAACCATCTTCAGTTAACTGACGCCTATCTGTGAACACCACTATATTTACCCAAACCGCACGTCGCGTGACCATCCGCAAGCATGTCTCAACTCGATGATATTACGTATAAGCTCGATGATGTCAAGGCCACCCGGGTCGCCGCAGAGGACATCGACAAGACATTCAAGTCAAGCTCTATCGGTTAGTAAACTGTTGCTTCACGCACTCATAAGCCTTATTTTTAGGAATAATCCTAATTTGTACTAGACATGATCTCGACGGGCATGGGCGGGAAGGTTTTGGCCTCCTCAGATCAGTGGTTCGCCGATGCCTCAAACCTCCTAACTGACAAGCCCCCCATCCATATCCCCGGAAAAATGGTCTATACCGGCGCCTGGTATGACGGCTGGGAGACCCGGCGGCACAACCCTGAGCCATTTGACTGGGTCGTCATCCGCCTGGGCGTCGCCTCCGGCACTGTCCTGGGCGTGGAAGTCGACACGGCCTTCTTCACAGGGAACTACGCCCCCGCCATCTCGGTGGAGGGCTGCTTCGCGCAGGATGATGACGACGTGGTCTCGTGGAAGGGCGGCCGCGGGAAGTGGGAGACTATCCTCGGGATCCAGGAGTGCGGGCCCTCGCACCGCTTTGCATGGAAATTGGATAACCCGACGTCGAAGCAATACACGCACGTGAGATTAAACATGTATCCTGACGGAGGCATAGCCAGGTTCCGCCTCTTTGGGCACGCAGTGCCGGTCTTTCCCGGAGATAAGGAGGCAATAATCGATCTCGCGGCGGCCAGGAACGGCGGTGTTGCTACCTCGTGCAGTGACCAGCACTTCGGTACCAAGGATAACCTCCTTCTTCCGGGGAGAGGAAAGGACATGGGTGATGGGTGGGAGACGGCGCGTTCCAGGGGGGAGGGCCACGAGGATTGGACAATTATCAGGCTCGGAGCGCCGGGCTACGTGCAGAAAGTCGTCGTCGATACAGCACACTTCAGGGGCAATTTCCCGCAGGCTGTGAGGATCGAGGCGATCAGCTGGAAAGGAGAAAAGGATCCTGCCCCGGATTCTCAGGGGTGGAAGACTATTGTCAAGCCATCGAAGTGCGGTCCAGATAAGGAGCATGAGTGGGAGTGTGCGACGGGCGGGGAAGCGGTCACCCATGTGAAGCTGGTGATGATTCCGGACGGTGGGGTAAAGCGGATTAGGGTGCTGGCGAAGAGGGCTGCCGCATGACCTGTCTCCAAGGTAGGGATATTCCGAATATTCATTTAGGGAAAATGATTGAATACAAAAGTTCGAAAAGCTATGATGAATTGAATTCGCACGAAAAGGGGCTCAAGTTTGGCTTCCAGGGTTGGCGGCAGGGAGATGTAATCCGAGCCAAGGGGCCGATCACAGGAAGCTCACAACGGCATCCCCAGATCCTTTATTAGACTAACGCTCAACAATGTTATTTTTGTGTCTGCGATCGATCGGGCTCTGGTTAGGGTTTTGATAGGAAGCATCAGAGAGCGCGTGTAGGCCAGCACATAATCAGTTGTACAATTTGGCGGTTGCAAAAGTTACATTCAATGGGATGAAAGACGCTCACAAAATGTTTTTTGAGTCGTAGTGAAATGGCCCGTAGCCCCGCTGGGACTGCGGCTCGGGTCAAGGCGAGCTGACCGAGTCGCCAGCCACACAAGTAATGTGGCATACCGCAATCTGCGCCACGTCCTAGCGGGTGCGATCGATTCAACCCACTTTTGGGCAGGGGTTGACGTCGTCGACCAATATTCGGGCCTCGTCCATGTGCACCTCAATCCAACGATAACTCCACACACCCCTCGCGACAGTACCTCCTCCCCCAAACAAACCGTAGCCCTACACCCTCACCCGACCGACCTCCGCGTACACGGTTTCGCCGGATCAGCGGCCTCTACGGGCAATTTCTCTCGAGCGGATTTGCCCTCAGTTGGACGGAACCTCATGATTTAGGACGGGACACCCACCCCTCCTTCCGCCATGGATCCTGGAGCATCCGACAGCGGAGATGGCGGCGACAAGAAACCCGTCACCCTGCCTCCTGACCTACCGAAGTCACTAGACGATCGTAAAGCGGTGCGGACGTCCTTCGTCCCGGAGACGGAACTGTACGATGGATGGCAAGGTATGTCAACGGTGGCCGAGGCATCAATGACCTCCTTGCTCTACTATGCAATGCTAAGAAGCGCTACTTACATCGTTCTTCACAAGGCCAGTCGCAGTTCTTAACATCGCCTATGCTGGCAAAGCCCCTCGACTTCGGCGACCTCTCGCTCGAGGACAAAGACGACGACGCGCGACCGAGTCCGATCAGCAACGAGGCGAGGCTAATGGAGATGATCGCGGCTCAGGCAGCCCACTCCGCCGGCCCGGGATTCGGCGACGAAGACACGATTGTGGCAGATGAGAAGCTGTCAGAAGATGAGAAGCGGAGCATGTTACAAAAGTCGCTAAACATGGCGGCCAGCAACGGCGACACGGAGAGGATCAATAAGATTCTCACGGGGAAGGCGAAGGAGTTTGTGGATATCAATGCGCCGGATGAAGATGGAACGCCCGCACTTATTTACGCAAGCTGCTTTGTATGTACAATTAACCCCCTTTCCCACATTGTGGGCGGTTGTCTTCGTATTTTCTCGATCCCCCTTGTTAACATACTTTGCCATGTAGGGCCACGAGAGCGTCGTCAAAGCGCTCGTTGATGCAGGTGTCGATGTCGACAAGCAGGACCGAAATCAATGGACAGCTCTAATGTGGGCCATGACGAACAGGCACAAGAGCATAGCGAAGCTCTTACTCGACCATGGTGCTTCTGCGGAACAAAAGACGTCAAGTGGGAGGACCGCGTTCGACTTTGTCCCTCCCGACAGCGACATGTCGTGGTATCTTCACGATAGCGGCTATGCCCTTGGAACTGCGGGGGTGACGGACGACTTTTACAACGCAGGCTTTGAGCAAGACCGTTTCGAGGAAGAAATGGCGGCCCAAGAGCAACGGCAAAGGTTAATGATGGACAGTGCCAGGGATTTAGAAGTAGACCTCGGGAATGTTGGGATGGACGACCAACCTGAAGTAAGGGATCCCCTATCCCCTTCAAACTAGAAACGAAAGGGCTAACGTCCGTCTTACAGCCTGTTGACGAGTTCGAAGAGGAACTCCAAGAGTTTGACTGGACGAGGTGTACCCACGACCAGATGTTTGTATTCCAAGAAACCGAACTTGACGCTATTTTGGATATCATCATCACCAACATGACCCCTCAGCGCTCACCCTCGCAAAAGCCCGTGCCGGCAAACATGATTTTTCTGTCCGCGAGATACGCCCACTACCATGCCAGCTCGGATCTATTAGCAAAGCTTCTGATAAGCGCCATGGACAAGATTAACGACGTGGTGGAGAGGTGCCAATGGGACATGACCATCCTGGCCTTCTGGATGTCAAATGCGACATTACTCCTACACTACTTGAAGAAGGACGTTGGCCTTATCGAGGCGACATCAGAGTTCCAAGCTCAGCTATCTGAGCTGATCAACGAGATTTTCATCCTCATCGTACGGGATGCCGAGCGGCGCATGGACAAGGTACTTGACGCTGCCATGCTCGACCACGAAACCATCCCTGGCTTTGAGGACATCACGTTCCAAAACGAGTGGAAGCTATTCAAGAGGAAAACGCAGGTGAAAGAAGAACCTCCAGAGAAACGATTCCGACCGCCGTCCCCGAAACAGCGCGCGAAGCCCGCCCCCCGAAATATCACGTCCCTCCTTTCCTCAACCTTATTCGTTCTCGACCTCTACGACATCCACTCCGTCATCACCGCCCAGATCGTCTCGCAGCTCATCTACTGGATCAGCGCCGAGATCTTCAACCGCATCATGTCCAACCGGAAATACCTTGCTCGCACGAAAGCGATGCAGATCCGTATGAACATTTCGATGCTGGAGGACTGGGCGCGTACGAACAACCGCCAGCCGGAGCACTACGAGAGCGGTGATCTCAAGGCCTCGGGCGAGGCGACCGTCGACGCGGCGCGGCGGCATCTCGAGCCCGTCATCCAGCTCCTGCAGTGGCTGCAGTGCTTCTCCTCGCTCGGGGCTGACGACCTCGAGGCCTTGGTTGGCACGCTGCAGCAATTGAAGCGACTCACACCGCAGCAGCTCCTCCATGCCGCGAAGCACTACCGGCCCGAGGTGGGCGAGAAAGGCCTGCCGAAGAGTGCGCTGAAGTACCTCGAGGCGATACAGAAAGAACAGGCGCTGGTGCGGGAGAAGCGGCGGAGCAGGCCGTCGTCGGCAGTTCCAAAGTCCGACAGCGCACCAGCGACGCCGACGAAGTCGTCCAACGGGCAGCAGGCGGCTGAGACGCCGGATAGCCAGGGGCAAGGCGGGTACGAGGAGGAGAGCGACGACGAGCCGCAGGAGCACCTTCTGATGGATCCGGCGCTGATGCTGCCGTTCACGCTGCCATCGGTGACGGACATGCTGGTCTCGTACGGGGCCGGGTTCGGGGGCGTGAACAGGGAGCGGGAGAGGAAGTATATACCGACGGTGCCGCCGGAATTTCTGTCCAAGCTAGAGGTTAGCGGGGCGAGGAAGGGGCCGATGTTTGGGGAGAAGGACTGGGAGAATGAGGAGGTGTGATGGGGTGTTAAGGTCGCCTTTTTGGATGAATGGGTTGTGGGACGACATAGATGAGAAGAGATCGAGAGACGATGGCTTATGAGGCTGGGGTGCATTGCAGCATGATGGGATCGGCAGGGAGCTTATAGCTAGCTCTACCTGGACCAAGAAGAGAAATCAAAAGTAGAGCCACCACGATTACTCGCTAATGCCAAGCTTGACATGACATTCCTTCCAGCAACAGAAATCTAGTGATTATCCCGGTACGAACCAAGGCGAGAAGCAACAGTGCAGCAGCGACAAGGAAGGCAGCGCCTGGACAGGAGAGGAGCAGCTGCATCAGGGAACGAGGTACCGAGAAAGAAGCAACAGTGCCAGCTAAGTGGAGCGTGCCTCATGTATCGAGAAGTGTCTCGTACATTCGTCAATTTTCGTAACGTGCCCCTTCCTGGAGTTTAAATGCCGTACCACTCTCGACCGTATCTTGTCTGAACAGAACGTTCAGGAGTGAGCGTCTGGCGCTCAGCTCCTAGTCTCCAATCCCATCGGTTACCGCTACCAGGACAGCCAGTCATCCATCCCATAGAAGCAGCCCCTTCGTGAAGACGAACTCACTACTTACGAAGGCGACCCGTGCCAAGAGAAACAACCACGCACAACTTGGCAAAGGGATACCCTCTCAAGCACTCCATCCTAGAAACGGAAGCCTACGAACCGGCGGAGCGGCACTGCCGAGGACGATGGGGATACATAACAGCGACATATTAGTTCTGACGGGTCTGTTATGAGAGGTCAAAAGCAGACATCAGGAATGTTGCCCAGTCTAAACCCCCACCCTCACGAAGCAAGACGTCTTCCACCAGTGTAGATTTTGTCTAGGGCTATGGGCTAATATGCTTTCTAGGCCTTTCAGCAAGACGTCCTAGTCTATGTCGTATTAGGCCTGTAGAGCCAGATGTCTGTCACATTTGGCCATTCGCCATGAACGACACATACCTGCGCCGTGACAGTCTGCGGAATGTTCTTGAGAACATATCGGTGCTCAATGAGAATATGAGACAGAGACTCACAGTCCCGGTCGTCCCGAGGGCAGCGAGCTTTGGGGTTGAGTGCCACTGGCTCGCCGATGGTGTTCCCGATACCCTACAGAACCACCTCACCTAGCCAAGTAGGGAGAAGTGTAGCCTCCGAAGGCTACTGGGCCTGTACTCAACTGGAGAAGTCTAATCAGCTTAAGAATTTCCTTCGAGATCCCATCCAGTAGCCGAACTTAGTCTCGACAAAGGGGGCCACGGTGAGAGATGAGAAGGGGCGTGATCTGGAGTCAGCTGGTATTCTAACCCTAAAGGACAAGCCCGATGATTTGGATAGGACCAAGAACATCACTGACGCGCAGTGGCTGGCCCTGGGAGGAGCCGCCCTCTCTGGCGCTGCCGAGGCGGCAGACAACCTGGACAAGAGTCCTCTACTACTGGCCAGTATCAACGAGGCAATATTCTTACGCTTTCCAGGCCCACAAAGTGACACGGAAACGGGGGCTGACGAGGACTAGAAGCCATCGTACGAGACAGATAAGCCAAGGAAATAATGCGGTCCCGTTTGAGTTCGTTGAACCACGTCTTATCAGGCACCAATTCTCCCGCGGGTCAGGCCTGCTGCGTAGAAACAGGGTGTTGAGAAGGTTCATGAGAGAGGGACAGATGGGATGAAGTATGGCGAGGACTAGGGGGCTTGCATGCAGGCTGCAGGCTGCAAGGGGTTGAAGTATGTGAAGGTAATTGCTCGAAGGAGAGGAGCTGGACAAGTCAATGAGTGCGATTGTAGCTCCCTTCCAAATTCATTAGTGAATAAAAGATTAGACCCTAATTTCCGCTCTTTCCGAGTGCTCTGATGGCCAACGGATTGGTCAAAATCATGTCATATCAAGGATCCAGACCATCGTGATTCCCTCGCGGCGTCCATTCACCCATCTTTTCACTGCGCTTGTCTGACAAGAAAATTCTTCGGCCCTTGCCGCACGCATTAACCCCGCAGACGAAGTAAGACCGCAATTTCCCTCATCAAATGCTCGCGGAGGCGGACGTGGCAAGGTGGGAGACACGTAGAGTAGGTGAGTCAGAGTAGCGGCGAAGGGATGTACAGACATTCAAGGCTCGACTGACCGGGGTGCGAAAGGCCCTTCATGACGGTCCGCTCGAGCAAGAGATTCTGACATTCCTATGATTTTCCTATTATGGGAGACGGCTCTCGGGGGCCTGGAGCAACCGGGATGTTGGCGTTCGTTGGGAGTCACTTCGGAGACAGAGCTTCTCAACCCTTGGTTCCGAACCTAGGAGACGGACGCAAGTCGTAAGTGAGACACTTCCGAGGTTTCGGACGGCGAACGTGGGAGGGGAAAAAAATGCCCGTACCTTCGAGTGTGAATGGATGGACCAGACAGGCGGATCGTCACAGTCTGGAAGCGAGAGTAAAACACCTGACAAAATCCCATTCGTTCATGGCGCCAAAGTGATTTCTCGTCATTTTGTTCCTGTGGACTTTGCTTTTTTTTTTTTTTTTTGTTTCTCTCCAGCTCCCCTCAGCATAGGACATCTGCGTCTCGGAAGGTCTAAGTCTGACGCATGGCCAGCTCCTTGACGCGCAGGAGGGCCCTCCAGTTCGGACGAAAACGGCCCGTAACGGCGACTAATACCAGCCCAGAGGGAATAAGAGGAAAATTGAAAGATTAGGGGTCAATCTCGGCCGTGGCTGCAATCGTGGCTGCCCCATCGACTCCTTCGCGTGGCACACTTGCCTAACTGGGAAAATCAGGCACACACGCCGCCCGCATTGGGGCATCGACTTCCGGGTGTGGCGGCACCCCTGTCGCTTGACTTGGCCACGGGGGCAGCCACGTCAATTTGGGGGTTGATGCAGGAAGAGTGGGCAGGGGTCCTTTCCGCCGCGGGGCGATATTGGGCCATTTGTGCGAACCGTTGAGGGAGGGTTTCGCGTGGGTGATTGTTTGGGGGAACCGGGGAAGGGGGAGACGCGAGGGGTTGGAAATTGTAGTTGTTAATATGGGGATATTGTGTGGTTCTCGGTGTTAGGGGGATACAGAGGACTGGAGGCCCAAGTTTTGTTGTCGAGTGGGGATGCAATGGGCAAGATTGGGTGCGAGCTGTTCTGCAAAGGGAACTGGGGTCGTCGATCCACCTCGAAAAGGCAAGGTCCCGTCCCGGGAAGTCTTTCAGACTTCGATAGGCGTTGAGCTAACCCTGGCGTTGGGTCGCAGGCTGGACGCATGGGGAACTTGAGAGCGAAAAGGGCCGACAGGCATACGCGGGCCGGGAGTGGCTTCTTGACTGCCGCTATTGGGACTGCCCAGGGGGGTCTCGGCTCTGGCGCATAGCAGGCAGAGGAGACACACGTGTGTTCAGGCCCTGAATATAAGAGGATATTGAATACTCAGCGGAATTCATTTACACGGAGGATTAGCGAGGGCTATTCTCGGAGGCGAAGCGGACGGGCCATGGTCGTGCGGAGCCGGAAGTTTAAGCCGCGTCAAGTGCGCATTTGTTCCGGATTTCCCTGCTGCGGTGGTCCCTTGGCTGGGCCTTTTGTGGACCTGATAACTCAGAAGCTCCCAAAGGGTACTTCCTACGATGCGCACGACAGCAGGGGCATTGTGGCTTGCGCTGCGGAGGGAGGCACTGGTTGTGAGGCATCTTAACACAGCGGCTCAACGTCTGTCTCGGAACAGAGGGATTTCCCCATGTCTATGATCCTGTTAAGCGCTGTTTTGCCTCTACCTCCGTGCCCAGGTGACGGAAAAGGCCTCTTGTACAGGGGTGTTTCTCGGAGACTTCCCCCAATGTAACGCTCAACGTGGACCCGCTGCAACCTCTTAGACTAGAAGAGGGAATTGAGAGAAAAAAGGCCGGATGGGTCGCTGACCTCACCGACTGGCGCCTGCATAGCTTAGCATAGCGGTGGACAATACAAACGCGCCACATCCGGCTTTTCTCGGGCGATGGCATAAATCTGCCCTCGGCAAACCTGGCTCGGCGGTCCAGTAAATTCAAGACAACACCCACACTGGGCCTTTTTGGATCTGGCCCTCCACATGGGTTTCGAGAGTACCTACCCGGCTTGGTCCATGCGTTACGCCGTCGGCATTGTGCTTTGCTTTCTTTTGGGAGTGGTGCCGGCCGAAACGTCACGGGGTGAGGACATCTTCTTGCTTTCTGTTAGATCGGAGGCCGACGAGGAAGGATCTAAGACAGCGAGGGCGACAGGGGGGCTGGGAAGAGGGGAAATGGGACAAGATGATGTGGCCCTCGCTGACGCTGTAAAGAAAACAAGAGATGGAAAAGACTAGTTGCAACCTGGAATTGGGGGTCATAGGTAGACGGCGCAAAGGGACGAATGAAAGAGGATGTAAAAGGACTGCGGCAATCCACTGTGTCTTGCGGGCAGATGGATGTATTCAAAACCCCGGTCCCCTATTCGGCCTTTATCCAATACCTCCTCGCGAGCTCATTATATCGTGGCCTCGTTTGCTTGCACGCTCGCTTGTTCCTACTTCTCTAAAAAGTTTTCTTCTCTTCTCTTCGCCAATCTCCCTATTGTCCCTGCATGCAAGTAATAAAACGGTTTGTGAGGTGTAAGTCACTTGAGCACCCCAACAAGTCCCCCTGGCAAGCGCAGACGACAGACTGGACGACACGTCGACGAGGTTACTCCACGGCATCGAGTCGGACCCAATAGGGCGCCTCGCAACACCACCCCACCACACAAACGGCCGAGTTGACTAGCAATCCACGGCATCGTCGGCGGACAACGGATTGACTCCCCCGCAAAGAGGGGCCCTTGTCTCTCTTTTTCCCGGGGCCACCGCCCGAGTAGCCCGCCCATCGAAATCCGGCCGGACTGGGGCTTTGCGGTTTATTATTCCCAGACATTCCCGCCACCCCGAATTCAGTCCCTCTGCACCCGTTCCTCTTGCCGTCCAATTTATACGCCCAAGGAACTGCAATTACTACTTCCGAGTTATACCATCCCGGCCCTTAGGCTCCAAGCCCACCTCCGCGTCACAGCGAATATTTCCATATCACACGCTCGTTTTCCTGGATCACTCGTTCACCTTATCCTCAACTTTCATTTACATTCAATCTTTAAATTACTGGTAAGTACCGGAGCCCTGGATTTTATGTTAAGGCGTGATACGCCCGTTCTTCGGGCACTTTCCCTGTTTTTGGTTGCTACTGCTGTCTTCCCCGCATCACTTACATCGCTCCTTCCTGATCGCGCCCAGTCCGCTTGCTCAGGCTTCTCACCGCGTTTTGTTTACCCTCTTACTCTTTGCCATCTCTTCCCCATAATCGCCAACGTATCCGCACGACCTCTCTCCTTCATCATTCCTTTACTCTCTCATCCCGGGGCGAAGAAGAGCTGACATCACTTGCCCTAGCATCCTCCTCTGGCGTGACAAAGCCCTTGTCCCCCTGCTCGGCAAATTCCAGCGGTACCCTTTGCTGTTACACTGAGACCAACAGGGGGTTTTCCCAGCATACCGTGCCCTGCGGAGCTTCGCTGGACTCCCGCGCCCCGATTTACCAGTGCGGCGCAAGTGCCAGAACTGGTCCCAAGAATCCGATCCCACAAACGAAGATACGAGGGGAAGCTTGCGGCCTGGCGCTCAGACAGTATTCCACACAGACAATGTCGCCTCCAAAATTCTCCAGCCTCCGGTATTCCAAGCGCCGAACCTCATCTCTGATCCCCTTCAGAGACGACCTGGGACTCGTCGGTTTTAGATACGAGAAAACCGTCCAGGCCGAGCCACCTATCCCAATCCCGGCCCGCCAGAGCCTGTCGCGCACATCCTCCTTCGTGGCGTCCAGCCCCACGTCATCGTTTACGATTCCCAGCTCTCCCCCGATCTCCCCGCCCGCGGAGGAACATCCTGCACTCCGCAGCGACTTTTCCTCGGAGGAATCGAGGGACGAGTGGAGGAGTGAATCTGGCGTTGCCCGAACCACGTCAACCACCACAACAATTTACGAGGAGGATTTTGACGCCACGGTTCTGTACGACAAGGAACTGGCCCTTGCGGCTGACGACTCTGCCGTGGCACCGGGCGTTGCGGAGCACGTGGAGCTTGCGGAATCGAAGTCTGCGGATGCCCGTGCCTCCTGCAACACCGTCTGGCCCGCCTTCCCGGGCGAAGATTCATCTCCGCCCCCGCAAACCCGGCCCCCGCCTGCTTTTCCATCGCGGACAATCCAGTCACAAGAGCCGTCTAAGTCCACCCCGCAATCCTTAGTTCCCCCGTCGACGGATTCGACCAGTACTGCATCCTCGCCGCGAAAACTAGCTAAAAGCTTCAGCCTCCGGGTTATCACTGGAAATCGATTAAGGAAAAGAAGCATGAGCGAGATGGGTCCCCGCGATGGGTCTATTTCCGCCGCAAGTGGGGAAACACGATCTGGTAAGTGTGGCGATGGCGCTAGTTGGAGACAAGGTTTAGGCCAATCTTCTCCCGATGCGGCTACTGCGATGGGCGATGCTAATAAGGGGCACCACGCGCCAGCAAACTCGAGCCAACGACCCGCCACCAATCATGATCGCCGAGCCCCAGACACGAACTTCTCCCCTATCTCTGTCTCCATCCCAACCGACAGCCTTCTCGAAGAGGATTTCCTGACGAGCGTCAGCTTCTCGAAAAGAGGCAGTCTTATGTTTGGCGGGAAGCGCGCCCTTCCCTTCGAAAACATGGCGACGGAGTCGAGCCAATTGGTCGCCGACACGACCGAGAAGCCCCCGCGCGCATTTCCCCTGGTTACAACGAAGAAACAGGCCGACGATCGCAAAGATCCTGTCGAGCCGCTTTCCATAGCTGCTGACGATGCGCCTGCCAACGACGCGACCGAAGTCGCCCCAGCGAAGCCTCGATCCACGCCTAGCGTCCGTGTCCTCTCTGCTGATGTAGAGCGGGACTCTCAAAAGGTGAGGTCGCTCTATGAAGTCGGTGATGCCATCAATTGGGAGCAAGGCGCACCTGCCCCGGCCTCTGCTGGAGAGCGCCTTTCACCTACCCCTGAGGACCCCGTCGACGAGGGCAAGCATGACACGTACGATTTCCTTGGTTCCCAGCATGGCTGCTTTTTTTTTTTACGTTGATTTCCAGTCGCTGACTCGTTTTGCATGTTGCTTGTAGACCTGCGTGCGACAAGTCTCCCGATCGAGCTCCGGCACCGGAGCGAGCCACTTCAAATTCCGTCGACTCTTCGCAGCTACCAGACTTAGTGAGACGCGAGTATGAATTGGCCGGAGGAGTGGAGGACTGGGAAGACGTGGATGGGGCAGATGTCGACCGATATGGGTTCATCCGACCGCGCCACCTAAGTCCCCCGGCCGAAAGAGTTGGCCGACCGACTTCTAGACGAAGAAACCTGTTGAGCCGCCGCGAACCATCCGAGCTTAACAGTGCGCGGACTCCAAACAGGAAGGTGTCGGCGAAGTCGCTACACACTCAGGCATCAGGGGTATCAGCTCTGTCTGTGAAGTCGTCTTTGTCGGCCCTACGACAGGCGACGAACTATCTGCCGCATAACAGAGGTCGTCGGATGGCGGATGAGGCAGGAGAGATGCTGACGCATGCTCCCGGCCTTCAACACATCACCGAAGATGCAAAGGCCGACAAGATATCCGAGGCCGTGAAACGAAAGGAGTGGGAACGGGCGGAGAAGTGGCGTAGGATGGCCAAGGTCGTTAACAAGGAGAAGAATGGCGAAGGAATGGGCTTTGAATTCGACATTAAGCATCCGAAACTTGTCGACCGGACGTGGAAGGGAATTCCTGACCGGTGGCGAGCCGCGGCCTGGTACTCGTTCCTCGCGACGAGCGCCAAGGAGAATAAGGACGCTCCCAGCGAGGAGCATTTGATTAGTGAATTCCGGCGTCTACAGCACGTCTCGTGCGAAGAGGACGTCCAGATCGACTTAGACGTGCCGCGGACCGTCAACCAGCACATCATGTTCCGCCGGAGGTATCGCGGAGGACAGAGGCTGCTGTTCAGGGTCCTCCACGCTGTGGCTCTCTACCACAGCGAGGTCGGCTACGTGCAGGGCATGGCGTCGCTTGGCGCTACTTTACTTTGTTATTTTGACGAGGAGAGGGCGTTTGTTATGCTTGTGCGTATGTGGCAGCTGCGCGGACTCAAGCAACTGTACGATGAAGGATTCGAGGGACTCATGGCATGTCTCGGAGACTTTGAGAGGCGCTGGCTCGCGGGGAAGGAGGTAGCCAAGAAGCTGGTAGGTTTTACATCGTCACTTGTTGTGAGAACGAGGCTAACATATGTCTTACAGAACGATCTTGGCATCGACGCGACTGCCTTTGGGACTAAATGGTACCTGACTCTATTCAACCTTTCCGTGCCATTCCCCGCGCAACTGCGGATCTGGGACGTGTTCCTACTACTCGGTGGCACACTATCCGAGCCCAAGCTGGACGGGGCGCCAGCGGGACTGGATATTCTGCACGCGGCGAGCGCGGCGGTCATCGATGCGCTCACGGAGATCATCCTCGACTCGGACTTTGAGAACGCGATGAAGGTGCTCACGTCGTGGATCCCGATCAAGGATGAGAACCTGCTTATGAAGGTGGCGAGGGCGGAGCTGAAATACCACGGGAGGAAGAAGAGCTAGGGGGCCTTCTTCTGACTATGCACCCCGACGGGCATTTATTTCCATTTGTGAACGGGAGTTTTTTTTGGGGGGGGGCAACGTTTTCGGGATTCTTGATACCCCTGCGTTGGCCACTACGGCTAGTTTTGGAGGAGTATATGGTTAATGCGGATGGGGGTGGGGGTTGCGGGGGAAGAGGGTGAGGAGTGATAGTAATGAGAGGATGAGGACCCTGGACTCATGCGCGCCATTCCTTTGGTAGTCTCTTATGTGGGAGAGAGGGGTGTCTATGGATAGCAAGCGGTATGGGTAATGAGGTGTAAGAGGTGATGGTATGAATACAGTACGCTTATGACAAGGTGGTCTGTAATGTGTTGTGTGCTTGCTTCTAAGCGGATTGTCGTCTGAGGTGTACTAGGTGCAGCCCTGTGGTGTCGTCTTGGTTACCTCTGGTGCGGCCTCCGGGTTTCCTGCCTCGGGCAGGGATCCTTGCGGACATTGCATCAGTTGAGCTATGGGTTTGGGACGGAGAGTATGAGCCCTGATTTACCTGGAGCGAGGTCCCGGAACCTGCTGGTTTTGTGATATTAGGTTGGTAATCGTGGTATAGGGTTTCGGGGGAGGGGAAGAGGGCGGAGGAGAGAGCGGAGGGAAGGGACCATTGTGGGACGTGCCTTTTGGTGTCTTGGGCATCTCCACTGGTACCAGGAGACGGGTAAGATTAGTGTTAGAGTGAGCTGGTTATACCGTTGTGCGTTATCTACTGCTCATCGGGAAACTAGGCTGCGACGGCACAATGCTCGTATCACGAGGATTTTGGTGTTTTTTTTTTACCCCGGGGGGGGGAGAGGGGCCCACGGACTGGAGGGGGAATCCAAGCTATCGGCGAGAAAGAGGGGCTGCCTGGCCTACAGATACACGTGCGATCCAAGTTGTCATGGTGGGATGGAGCGAGGGGCTGCCATTACGTTTCCCTGCGGCAGGAGGATTGAAGCCACGATATATTACGGCTCTTACGCCCACGTGAGCTGCACTTGGATATATCAGCAGGGCCAGCCTTCTAGCGCTTCAAGAGCTCCTCTATTGATAAATAGATACATAATGTATAACGGACACAATAACATCGTTGAGACCTCCCGCTCATATCTCCCTGGAAAGAGGCTGACACGTTGTGCGACTCGGAGCCCTCCGTATAACGCGACGCACACTGGGGAGGATCCTAGCTGCCGTGTTTATATTAACCCTCTTTCCGAACGAAACCTTCCTTTCGGATAGGGAGTTTTCTTATGCCGTATTTCCTTGGGGGACTGGGTGTACGAGGTGGGTAACCGATGCGGCTGGCCGGTTCGTGTATATGACTCCGGGGAGCTTTCGCACGTGGTCTAGACTTTCCTTCTTCCGGGGACTAGAGTTATCTAGATGCATGTGTGTTTGTTCCATGGTGACGGTGGGATCCTTAGTCGCGGACTTCCCGTGAACTTTGCTCGCGTGCGAGGGTGAATGGTGGGGAGGTAGAGTTGGTTGGGCGGCCGAGACGGGGAGGGTAGAACCAGGTGCTCGGGATTATAGCTTGCGAGATGAGGGCGGTATTTAGCCCCGAGGAGGCTTGCTACTTCCCTTGGGCCGAGATACAGCACGACATTCAGAGCTAGAAGCGTGTTTCTTGTATTCAAACTGTCAGCACTTTCATAGTCCAAATGACCTGGCCACCGCACCGCGCCCCTCAAGGCCAGAATCTCACATGTCACGTACAAGGACACGAGCTACTCCAGGAACCGAGCAATAAGCATCCGCAGCTGCGCCTCTGCAGGAAACAAAGGCGCGTGGTGACTGAAAAGCAAGGCCCACGTACTATTGTCGTGGTCGAATCCGGTGAGGGACGGGG